>JACEGR010006344.1:0-61853 GCA_014170235.1 Listronotus bonariensis
ATAATATATTGGACATATAAATCAGATGTTTACATTTTAATTTTTAGATGAGATGGATTCCTATCATAATTCTTCAACGATTAAAGACTTTGACGATAAAGTTTCAGAAGCTGATGCATATCTACAACTTATGATCGAACAAACTAAAGTAAGTTTTAAAAAAGGCAATTTTTTGCTCTTGCAAAAATATTTAACCCCGGTCTTAGTAGAATTTGGTTTGAAGTAATTTTGCTACAAATAATTATATTTTTGAGTACAAAATATCCTTTAAATTATTCGCCGAACTTATTTTGCTAATACAAGTGCTATTAATGTACAGTGCGTCCAGTCTAACTTGCCCACATTTTAAATGTCCATAACTTTAAAAAATGATCCAAAAACCAACTTGTACAAAGAATTATCAAGTTTTTCTTCTGTTATAAAGATCACACAAAACAATTTTATTAACAGAATATATTGACATAACTTACTTTTTTAAATGGGACATCCTGTATATTATACCATTATTGAAAAGGTTTTTAAAGAGCTTTACAGAAATACTACATTTGATGTATCTATCTTTAAAAGTTTCAGAACTATAACCGATTTAAATCTGAAAAATATTATAATGTTATTTCCACTATACCTACCTACAGGACTAACGGTCGTATTCACCAAGCTATTACTAACTTTATCAGACTAAGAGCAGTTAATGCCAATGTTTTTGGTATTGGCATTACCTGCTATCAGTCTGATAAGGTTAGTGAGAGCTTGGTGAATACGACCGTAAGCTTAGACTCAGGGCCGTATTAACTGTTTGAGGCGCCCTAGGCTAGAATTCTCGGAGCGCCTAATTCCTTTTCCATCAAAAAATTTTGAAGAGCAAAAAAAATTCATTTCTTCCTAGCGCCTATTTTAAGTGCCAGGCGCTAAACTTTTTAAAAAATCCACTCTGGCGCCTATTTTTTTCATGGCGCCCTAGGCTGTAGCCTAGTCAGCCTAATGAAGAATACGGCCTAGACGGTTGCTGTAGATACAGTCTGTCTACGTACGTTGGCGGCATATGGGAAACTTTTTTATTACTAATTTTACAAAAAAAAGTTATTCTTTATAAAAATTTATAAAAATGCAATCATCAGATCGAATTATGTCAGTCATGTACGAGGTTTGGCCAAAAATGTAATTTTTGCTCAAGAGTAAAGTACCTGAATTTTTGCTAATATCGCAAATTGTAATAATTCATGATTATAAATGTCATAGGACAGTTTTAAATAAACTTTTTAAAGTAATTGTTAATAAAACAAGAAGAATGTTCATATAATAACAAACTGATGGTTTTTAAGTGTTTGTAAAAATATCAAATATTATTAGATATTGTATTGATAAAATAATCACGTTTTTTTTATTCCATAAATCCTATTTCTTATGATACAGAGTATCCTACTATATTTTGACCCATTTTGATCTGGAATAACTTTAGAAGAAATACAACTTTTAAGATGCGGCTTTCGCCGAGGCCTTAGATTTTTTAAAAGTTTTTATCATATCCTTGCCATTTGTTTGCGACATTCCGTTAACACAAAAACAAGATGGCCGATTTTCCGATATAGCGCAACTTTGTTATTTTAGATAGAACACCCTGTATATTTTTACCATCCCTAAATTCTATCTTTTTTCTTTACAAAAATTTAATATTAGCTATGGTTATTTTAAAAATTAATGCGGTAGACCAATAGGTCTTTAAAAAATTTGACTGCATCGCATGTAAGAGTATTATTTGACAATGAAAATTTGCTACATACAAGGTTACAAAAAGATATGGCAATAAATTTATACGTTATTTAGTTGCAGTAAAGCTAGATTATTTTTCAATAAACTTTTGTTAATATTTCAAATATCCTAAAGCTTTGTTGTCGTATTTTTTTCCTGTAATCTTGTATGAAGCAATTTTTATTGTCAAATAATACTTTTAACTGTCAATTTTTCAAAGATTATTAATTTCATAATTTTTATATTAATCATTGCTTATGTAACATTGTTTTAGAGGGGACAGATTAAATTTTAAGATTTAAAATAAAAAAGTTGCCCTATATTGGAAAATCGGCCATTTTGTTTTTGTGTTAACGGAATGTTACACAACCAAATGGCGAGAGTAGATAAGAAACTTTTAAAAAACCGAAGGTTTTCTGCAAAAACCGCAGCTTGATAATGTTATTTGTTCTAAAGTTATTCGCGGTCAAAATAGTCAGACAAGCTGTATCATGCCGACTGTTTTTAATACTAATTTTAAAATTTAACCAGAGATCATCATATTTTTGTAACTGACAGTAACCAAAATTATTTGAAAAAATTAGAACCAAAATATCAATTTTCCTCTTAATTTTTACATGTAAATAAGTACGAGTATATCAACATGCTGTTGAGATTTTAAAAATCAGCAATAATTGATGTATAGTGTATTATACAATTTTAAAAAAGGACTCAATAGAGTCAAAATTTGTCAAAATATACAGGGTGTCCCATTTAAAAAATCCCACATGACAATGAAGATTAAGTTTTTAAGGCACCTGGTTTTGTTACGAATACTGTTAATACAATAGGTACACACAGGATTATTTTTGGGTTGATATATTCCTCCTAACACAGTATAGAATGCAAGAAAATAAGAACATTTTTCGAAAAAAATTTGTTCAAAAATGCTTTGTTTTCGGAATACAGGGTGTTGAAGCTTTAATTAAAAAAAAATTACTTTATTATGACTTTCTTACCACTTCAGATATGTCTACAAAATTTGGTACACTTCTTTTGACCATTATAATACATTAGGGTGTCTGTTATTTCCTAAATCGATTTTTTTAGCGGTCGCCCCTTATCATGGGATTTTATAACTTTTTCTAGCGGGCATCAGCCGTGCACATCATCACCCGGTGTATTTTGAAAGTTAAAAAACATAATAATAAAAATAAAAAACCTAAAACTGTAAGCTTAAAATTTTTTTAGGATTTAGTCCATAGAAACGTTAGAAAAAAAAATGTCAGGCGTTTTCGATGAGCACAAGTACCTGCCAGGCGAACTGAAAGGCATGGCTGATTTGAATGGCCATATTTCCAAAACTAATAAAGTTAGATGTACCTAATGTGAAGTTCTTTTTAAGATCTTTTTAATGGTAATATAATATACAGGGTGCCTCATTAAACAAAAAAACTTTTTTCCACCCTGTATATTATCACCAGTATCACCGAACATATTTTTATTTGAAAAATGTTCTTATTTTCTTGCATTCTATACAGTGTTAAGAGAAATATATCAGCTTAAAAATAAACCTGTAAATTCAAACACGCACATACACATATTATACGAAAAACACACATTTATTTATATAATATAAATCAAAAATATGTTTTACCAAGGACAAGGACATTCAAACATCAAATAAAAAAAAACAATTTTCAATTAATAATTATGTTATTGTTAAAATCGTTTACGATGTTATTTCGGAACTAATTTTTAACGTATTTTATGTTATTTCTTTAAATGTGTTACCTAATGTGAAGTTCTTTTAAGATCTTTTAATGGTAATATAATATACAGGGTGCCTCATTAAACAAAAAACTTTTTTCCACCCTGTATATTATCACCAGTATCACCGAACATATTTTTATTTGAAAAATGTTCTTATTTTCTTGCATTCTATACAGTGTTAAGAGAAATATATCAGCTTAAAAATAAACCTGTAAATTCAAACACGCACATACACATATTATACGAAAAACACACATTTATTTATATAATATAAATCAAAAATATGTTTTACCAAGGACAAGGACATTCAAACATCAAATAAAAAAACAATTTTCAATTAATAATTATGTTATTGTTAAAATCGTTTACGATGTTATTTCGGAACTAATTTTTAACGTATTTTATGTTATTTCTTTAAATGTGTTAACTAAACGTATCTGCTTAACGTTACTGAAACTTTTCCTATTGCCAGTGTATTATTTTTTATTACCAAAAAAAGGTAGATATTCTAGTCTAAAATAAATAGTGTATAGGGTATAGGTTTTAATAATCATTATCCTGAAATTACCTTTTTATAATCAATAAAAAGTTTTTCTTTGTGAAATTATTAGAAACTCGGAACAATTTTTTGCCAAAAAAAAATTTTAATTTTTAGCTATAAAAGCAAACTAAAAAAACAATTTAATTAATAGATATTATTGAAAAAAATATTTTGAAAGTCCCAAGTAAGAAACTATCAATAATAAAGATTTCAGAGAAAATATATTTAGTGACTTATAAAGTACCTAAGCTTAATTAAAAATCTTCATTAGCGTTAAAAATGAAAAAAATCCAAATTATTTTTTAAATATATATTAAAAAAAACAATGTTCTTATGCGATGTTTATATTTTTACTAAACTGCATAAGTATCTTGGATAGTGTATACATTGTTTATACAGTCCGTGTCTAAAGTCAGGACTCCCTCCTAAGTTTTGAATTGTTTGTTTTTTTTTCAGGAAAATTTAACTTTAGTAAGACAACATATACCAAATTTTAGGCAAATAATAAGATATATGTATAAATGGATCTTGAGGCACATCATTTTAAAGCTTCTGACGAGTACTTTATAACCCTAGAATATAAAATCAATACCATGCCCTACCACAAAATGGTAATATTTAAAAAATTACCTAAATATCTTATTTAGATGGGCATATTTTCAAAACTAATAATGTTAGATATACGTAATATGGTATTTTGTTAAAGCTCTTTTTAATGGTTATATGAGTAATAATATACGGGGTAGGACAAAAGTATATACTAATCCGACAAATTCGATTGTCCGACAGCGCCATGCAAAACGTTTGTCGGATTAAATTGGGTCCACTGTATTTTTTAATATCGCACCCTGTATATTATATTACCATTAAAAAGATATTTCAAAAAGCTTTAAGAAAATACTACAGTAAGTACATCTAATTTAATTAGTTTCGGAAATATGGCCATCCAAATCAGGTATTCAGGTAATTATTAAAGCATCGCCATTTTGTAGTAGGTAAAAGTATTGTGTTTATACTTTAGTGTTATAAAGTACTCGACAGTTCCTTTAAAATGATGTGCTACAAAACCCCTTTTTAATTTTTTTTTCTGTAAAATGGCGCCCAACTTTTAGCCGGACCTACCTATCTTTATGTATTTTGAAGCGCTGAATACGAATCTGAAATCAGTTTTGCCCGTACACCCCCAAATTTTGAGTAAATTGCAAAAATAAAAATATGAGGGTAGATTGTAATATTCAAAATATTTAAAAAAGTTTATATAAACATAGGTTCGAAAATTTCTCGCTCTCAAGATACAGGGTGTTAAACTTGCTTCTTTATATCAAAAATATCAAATTAAATCATTTTTTTTCTCTTAAACTAAATAAGATAGGAAAAAAATATGAGACCTAAAAGCTGTGTTTTTATTTGCTTAATCTAAAAGAGGCTAACATTTTACACAGTCAGTGGCGTATCGTTTTTTGTTAGAAATATTCCTTTAGTTGCCGCTCGAGACGCCACTGGACTTATTAAAAGTAATTAAATTGGTGTTGGCTTCTGTTGTCTTATTAGGGTACTAAAATGTTAATAAAAATTACAGAACAATTTAAAAGTTATGAGGGGGTCCTGAGTTTAGACACTCAGTGTCAGTGGCGTAACTAGGTCAACAGGGGCCCTGGGGTAAAAATTAAAGTAAGCCCCAAAACATTGTACATGTCGAGGAGCAAGAAAAAATAAAGGGCAAAAAAGGTCCTCATGTATTAAAAACAACTTTATTTGAACATTTTTATTTACTGTACACCCCAAAATATTTTTGGAGCCAAAAAAAAGATATTCATCTTCATTCTTTACGAATTTGCTTTCAGTATTTCACTGCCCCGCCTAGCCCTACTTCTGTTACATCATAATCGGGATATAGACGGTCATGCAAACCTGTTATATTTGCAAGAAAAGCCTGAGCTAGCGCCGAAATAGGATCGTGTGTATTACAAAATACACTGACCTTTCATGCAAATGTGGCAGTTTTGCATAACCGTCTGTACACCGGAATACATTCTAAGTAATCTGTTAATTAATTTTTCTACTGCAACGTTAGCTTTTAACCTAAGTTTACATAATTTTTGTCATGTTAAATAAAAATAGAATCGATAATATATTTTTTATTATTTCAGAAATTAGAAGAAAGAATTCATGCTTTAGCAGATCCCGAGGAAAAAAACAAATGCGAAATTATTTTAGAGCATGCAAATGTAAGTTTAAAGAACCTAATACTAACTTTATTGTGATATACATTTTTATTTAATTAATGTTAATTATACAGGGTGTAATTTAATTACTGGCTAAAAATATAGAGTAGGTATGATTCCTTAGCTTATTTTAGGAAGAAAAGTTCATATGACGCATGTCTTAAGCGTTCTAACTTTAAAGCTACAGGGTGTTAGTTTTAAGAAAAATATCGTTTTCTTATCAAAACTCTTTAAGATATTTTCATAAAATTTAACATGCACCTACTTAGCACCAATAGGCTTTTTTGATATGGAATTAATTATTTCAACCAGTGGCGTCCATACGGGATGTATATTTTTCACAAAAAAATGGTACGCAATTCTTTTTTAAGAACAAAAATTATTTTTGAAATTCTCATTTATTTTACAACAAATTCTACCTTAAAATAGTCTGCTGTTGTCCTATTTTAAGTTTTTTATGCAAAAACGGTGTATCAGACATTGCAAAATAAATTAGGATTTATAAAGATATTTTTTTTTTTTAGAGAAAACAATGGCGTACCATATTTTTTAATTTTCAGTATTCATCCCTTACGGACGCCACTGGTAAAAATATGTAAGAATCTTCCATGTTAAAAAATTCCTATTCGTGCTTAGTAGGTTTGTGCCAAATTTTATGAAAATATCTACAGTTTTAAAGTTATGATGAGAAAACCATTTTTTTCTTAAAACTTTTAACACCCTGTAGCTTAAAAGTTAGGAGGTTTAGGACATATGTTTTTAATGAGCTTTTTTTCCAAAATAAGCTATAGAATCATACCCTGTATTTTTAGCCATCAATTAAATTACACCCTGTATATGAAAGGTTTACGGCTTATGGTACACTATTTGTTGCAGGTAATGCTTGACAACATTAAACACTCTATAGTTCTTTTACAAATAGCAAAGGTAAGATATTTTTCTCCAAATCATTTTACCTAAATTACAACCTTCATAAAAAAATAGAATAACTACTGGTTTTTTAAAATGGCAGTTTATGTATTGTCAATTGTTTAGTGAGTTTTATTTCGCGATATTGGAAACAGTCACTTACTTCTGTTGGTAACATCGTTCGAATGCTCCAGCCGACCACATTGAAAAATATATTGGCGTGACAATGTTACCAACAGTAGTAGTTGCTAGTGAAAAAAATAAAGTTAGTAGTAAATTGTCCTCGCACGATCCGCCGTTTTATTTTACAGTCTTAGATACGGAGTAGGTATTCTAGTTCTTTTATGAGAGGTGTGACTTAGGATTTAACCTATACTTACCTATATTCAAAAGTTCATAATAATGAAGATACAGGCTGTCAACAGAATATATTTATTTTAATTCAATATTTTTTTTCTTTTACTTTTCGAATATTGTATGAAAACTCGGTAACTATCTTTTAATATAAACGATTCAGATCCGATATTATTTTTTTGTAAGTTAACTAGAAGTCGCTACAAACACTTTTTTGAATTTCCATAAAACGTCAGAACCCTGTATGTACTAACTAATTGAACCAGTAAACTCTCCTATGATTTCTACACAAAAAAGATACATTTTATGAGAATCGGTCTGCGATTTCCTATATATTTTTATTTATGTAATTTGTTTTTATTATCAGAAAAGTTATAAAGGAAGAATTAATAAAATTGCCCGAAGCTACGATTAGATTATAGTCCATAATAGGAACAACTAGAGATTTTAATTCGGTCAATGTAATTGTACCAAGTTTTATTTTGATCAAAAAACTTGATTCGACCATTTAAAGAAAAAAAAAGGAAAGGGTCTAAGTATCAATTTGCCTTGAAATTGATTAAGCGCAAATTTTGATAGTAGCTAAAAATTAGTTGGCCGCAAAAAAATCTAAATAATTTAACCACTTTATTTTGAAAATAATTTTTTTTTTTTAATATTATTATACAGTAAATTTTTTTAATGTCCCCCCTCACTAGTTTTTTGAAAGAAAAAATCAATTTATTTATGATTTGGGATATGAGATTAATTCATAAATACTATATTTTAGATTAAAATTGACAGATGAAAATTTCAAGATGGGTGGCGGGTAGGTGCCATTTCGGGAAAGAAAATAAATGGAAAGAGGCGTATTGTGGCAAAATCATTGGAAAGCGTCATATGAGTAATTTATAACCAAAAAATATAAAGTCAATACTTTTACCTACTCCAAAATGGCGGTATTTTAAAAATTACCTAATTACCTGATTAGGATGGCCATGTTTCCAAAACTAATAAATTTAGATGTACTTAATGTGATATTTTCTTGAAGCTCTTTTAATTTTTTTTTTAATGTGATACTGGTGATAATATACAGGGTAGGATAAAATGTATATAATTTTTATGAAGCACCCTGTATATTGTATCACCATTAAAAATATCTTTAAAAGTGCTTTAAGAAAATATTACATTTTTCAAGAATTTAGGTAAAAGTACTGCCATTTTGTAGTAGGTAAAAATATTGACTTTATATTCCAGTACTCATCTGAAGCATTACAATAATATGCCACAAAACTCCCCTTTCCTTTTAATGTTATTTTCTTAACATGGCGCACAGCTGCCATCTTGAAATTTTCATCTGTCAATTCTACTCTAAAATATAATATTTACACATTATTTTTATTTTCTACAGTTTTAATATTATTAATTGAACCGTTTAAACAATAAAAGGGTGACATTAAAGAAAACGGTAAGATATTATATTTTAACATGTTATTTCTTTACTTTAAAAAAAATCACTCTAAAGATCATATCCCTCTA
Source organism: Listronotus bonariensis (assembly GCA_014170235.1). Taxonomy (NCBI): domain Eukaryota; kingdom Metazoa; phylum Arthropoda; class Insecta; order Coleoptera; family Curculionidae; genus Listronotus; species Listronotus bonariensis. Next base: position 9,049 of record JACEGR010006344.1, read on the forward strand.
TAACTTCTAAAATAAATGGTGTTTTTTTGTGATTCTAGAATACAGCACATCCAATTAATGGAGTTTATCATCAAAGAGCTGGACCTTCAAACAGTGTTTCGTCGTTGGACAGTGGTAAGTTGCTCATAATATACTACTTTTTAGATGTGCACCTCTAGTTTGTATTCATTCATATCTTATAAACTATACATAAACTATATATATACTTTTTTTTAACAGGAAAGTAAACACAAGAAATCAGTTGAATAATATGAGTAATTTTTATTTGCCTGATCACTTTTCAAAATATTTTTTAAACCTTTTTTAGTTTTTTAAATGTAAGCAAAAAATGTAATTTAATGGTGAAAAAAGTTAAAAATTTTGTGAAAATATCTAAAGTGGTAGGAAAGTTATGACAAAAAGGCTTTTTTCTTAAAACTTACACAACACCCTGTATCTCGGAAAGAATGCATTTTCGGACATATTATTATTATTTTTTTTTCTTATTTTCTTGCACTTTATACAGTGGTAAAAGGAAAATACCAAGCTTTAAATAACCCTGTATAACTATTTTCACCAAAAAATATAATAAAATCCTCATCTTCTGGGCAACCATTTGTTCTTCATTGTATTTAATACTAAATGACATTCAAAGCACACGTGGGTACACTTTATTAACACAATAATAAATAAACATTTTTGCACTGGCAGCATATTTTACGGAAAAGTTTTAATATTTATGTTAAATTTTTTATTAGTCGGGTTTAATATTCCGCTTGTAATGATGAGTCTAGTCATTTGTTAATAAAATATTTATGATTTATGTTGTTACGTTTGATATAAAATTTGGCCAGGAAGAAATATTGGTTTTACAAATTTAAAAATATATTTTTATTTTGTTTATTATACAGTACATTTCTTCCCCCCTTATTTTTTGAACGAATCAATTTATAAAATTTTAACTTTAGAAAATGAAATAAGCCCATAAATACTAGATTTAAGAGTGAAATTGACCGATGAAAAATTTCAAGATGGTTTCTGGGCGCCATTTTGTGGGAAAAAAATAAGTAGAAAGGTAGGTTTTGTGGCCACTGACCTGGATGGGGATTACAAATGTTATCAACTTCGCGAAACAAAAGTTACGTTTCATGGCAAAGAAATTGGTTGGTGCGCTTGGGTACCAGTCATTTTCCTTCGTCACCGAATTTTCACGAGCGGGAGCCATACGGTCAATTGGCATTATCGGGCATAATTTATAAACGCGTTGTTTGAGTTTCTGGTTCAGGATACGGGAAGCACGGTGAGGGACTTTAAGAGGGGCAGGCGGGGCACTTGCCTGGGGGCCCCACAAATTTATACAGGGTGGTTTAAAATCGCAAAAATATTTTAATTTTAAATTTTCTTGTATATCACCATACGATTGTTTTTAACGCTTTTATTCTAAAAAACATATTTTTATCACAGAATTAAAAAAAATCCCCAGAAACCATTACCGATAGAAAAAAAATGTTTAAACACTTTGGATTAGTTTTTATGCTTTTTAATTAGATAGTTTCCACAATATATTTTTTCGATTTTTTCAAAGTAATATTTTTACGATATTTTTTCGATTTTTTCAAAGTAATATTTTCACGATTTTAAACTATCCTGTATATCCTACGGCGACTTATATATTATAGGTTTCAGACAAAGCAACAATTTTTATGAAGAATAATTTTTTTAAATACTAAAAATAAAAAAAAGGTATAGTTAAGTCCATCCATGGATACACTGTATGTTTATAAAAACAATTTTTTTATAAAGATACGTAAGAACCCCCTTCGAACCGTAGTTGGGAAACACCCTGTATACTATTTTTCCGTTTATCCGAGAATAGTAGAAAAGGTCAGAAATCTTACGAAATATTTATTTTTTTACATTTAATAAAAGCAGTGATTAATTCGTAACGCAATATGTGTATCTCTTCGGCTACGGCCACAATCCCAAGCGGAAACCGGAGAATGTGAGAGCTACCTTTGATCTTTATGGTAGCATAAAATAATTTTTGTTTTTATATTAGGCGACTGCAATATGCGTGAGCAAAAAGCTCTGCCGCTGCCGCTCGAAACGAAAAAATATTTTAGCCATTACGGGCTACCGGTACAGAAATTTTATACTTTCCGCTCGCCGCTTACGCTTGTTATCGTGGCCGAGACCTTACGCTCAACTACCATCATAGTTAAATTGCATTGTTTTCTTTAAACATGTATATTTCCTTTTAGAATAAAGATATTGATGTAAATAAAAAATGTTTCGAAAAGATGGGTCTTTAAAATACAATACATTGGTAAAAAAATGTATCAATGAATTATTTCACCGGGTGTTCGAAAATTTGAATCAAAATGCAAAATTTGGCTCTTCCCTGTATAACACCTAATCCTATAAACCTTTTTTCAATCCCCATTTAAATAATAATCTTAATGAAGGAACCTATAACTGGACCAAAAGATAATTGATATTGGTCAAAAAACCATAAGAGTTATTTAAGATTGAATTTGAACAAAAACATTTTTTGTGCGATTTTTCTGTCCGGGAGTGAATTTTTCACTCAGTTGGCGTTTTTGGTTATTAGGTGAATATACATACTATACAGGGTGTTTCACAACTAATCCGACAAACTTTAAGGGCTAATTCTACACTAAAAAAGTAAAAAATAAGAAAAAACCTTATTTTAATATATGTATGTCCTAAACGGCTTAATTTTTTGAACTATGGGATGTTAAAAATTAAAAATTTGGGAGCACGCTTTCTATGCTTCACAGGACATTTTTTGGTATACAAGGATTTTTTATTCCTGTAGTTCATGAAGGATTTGGGATGCATATTTTTAAGAAAAAAATATAAAATTTTCTCAAATACGAATATTTTTTTATAATTTCCATTTAGTTTGGAATTAATTTGATCTCTAGACTTATTTTATTTGATGCACGGGTTTTGCGTAAATAAATAAAAACCAATTCTAGGCATGGTCAAGAGTAAATAACAAAAGTAAGTTTTTTCTGTAGAATTTAATATTATCCATAATAAATGACAATGCGGAGAAATTTACGCGAAAACCGTGCATTAAAAAAAAGTCTAGAGATCAAATTTGTTTCAAACTACATGGAAATTATTAAAAAAAATGTTTTTATATAAAAAAGCAGGGGCGTACCATTTTTTCCCAAAAAATATTTATCCCAAACCCCTCGTGAACGACACTGATAACAAATTTTTGTTTTTTTTGTATGCCCAAAAATGTCTTTTGATGCATAGAAGGCATGTCCTAAATGTTTTAATAACATCTGAATTGGTACAAAAATTATCATAAAAACATAATAGATAATTTTTTTTTTTAATTGTAACTCCCCATAGTTCAAAAACTAAAACGTTTAGGACATATATTCATATAAAGTTTTTTATTATTTTTTTATTATTTTTTAGTGTAGAATTAACCCTTTAAGTTTGTTGAAAAAGTTGTGAAACACCCTGTATAATGACAAAATAATGACCAAATAATAAGAAATTATTAACAATAAATTTACTTTATTATCACTGTTTTTTCTTTAGGACAACGCCTTATCGAAAAAAATATGTTAATTTCCGTTAAAAATCACTTTTTCACAAAATAAAATTAGAAAGTAAAATATTTAGGTGTTTATAATACAAGTATTTTACGCCTTGTGCAATTTTTTCTAATAAGTAAAAAGAGATGGTCTAAAGCAACGACAAAGTGAGACTGATGCATCATCCTACCAGGAAGAGGTTCTTTGTCTAATTTCTACCTACTAGTGTTTAACTTACAAAAACTCAATTAAACGCATCGAGCTGGCACTAACTTTTGAAGTAGCAATTTTTAATTATTTATTAAAACATCCAATCTAGAGTATAATTTTAACGTTGTTTTTTTATATTTATTTAAGTATGAGTAAAATAAAACCTCGTAATAATCATTTTAACTTGTCGATTTTTCGACAACTAATTATGTAAGAAAACAGAATTAGCACACTTCTTAATTATTCTTAATAAAAAGTTCAAAATTAATTTGATGTTTTTGAAGTATTAATCTTAGTAAGCATTATTACTCATTGTTCCATACATAGAATAGCAAGTATAGAGAAAGACCAAATGTACTTACAGTTTATTTATGTTTAAAGATATTTTTAAACAATTTTTTCCAAAAAAAAATAAAAGAATTTATGATAGTGTAATTTGAATTTTAAATGTGGCGTATTTCTCTAAATAATTATTTTTAGTAAATGTCATAAAAAATAGCTACCAAAATGTACTGTAAAGGCAATGCTGCCTAATGGCTTGTAAATAGCAACAACCCCAGGGTCGGGTTGGTACACTTATTATTTCAAACTCCTCCCCCTTATATACGCCCATGTCCGGAAATATAGGTTAAGTTATAAGTTTAATAAGTTTGCATTTTTAAAGAAAATAAATTGCCAGGCCTAGTCCGATTAAACCTATACACGTCGTACCACTTCAAAACGTTCATGGGCAATTGTGGCTAATGCGTTTAATGGGAACTGTCTGAAGGTCGATTCATATACATCGTGCCCGGCACGTCACAGTGCCGGCGCCAAGACAATCCGCCATAAAAAATCTTCTTTAATAGAAATATTCCGCCGGCAATCCCACTCCGTCGCCGAAAAGTTTGCAAGCAAAAAGGCACCGAGCCGATTTGTGACGGATCGGTACCGGTTGGTTAGTTCTGCGAAAACTCGCAGAAGTTTCTCTCGTGAGTCTATACCGAGGGTCAACGAATCTATTAGACAAGCCATTACTCCAACAGTACTAGGCAAAACAAAATGAAACTTGGTATAGGCAAATGGTATGAGAAAAGGAGAGTTTTCACATATTTTTGTTTTTTGTTACATCCGGCTTAACCGGAAATTACTTTAATTTTGAATTTTTAAATTGAAACACCCTATATGTTTTATCATTATTGGACTCCTCCTGAGACAATTCAAAATATAGAAATTTAACATTTTTAAAAGTTTAACTCCTATTTGATTTTTGAGAGCCATTTGTAATATTGCATCTAGGTGGCCATGATCCTTTATGTTCTTATTTTTAATCTGATCGAAAATAAATAGGTATCGTTAAAATCTTTAAAAAAATATTTCTTCAAAAAGTGCTCGTCTAAAAGGGTTGCCATTTGAAAAATAATGGTTAGACACAAAAATGTCAATTTGTAAGATTTAAAAAAAAATCATTACTTTCATGCTAGTCACTAAAACTTGTCAATTGTATTTTTATAATATTACCTGCGTTCCTTAGATTAATTTGAGCCCAATCATGACCACCTAGATACAATATTAAAAATGGCTCTAAAAGAATCAAGTTGGCCTAAAATCTATTTATTCTGATTTAGGATTATTGTTTCAGGTATCGGAAAATGATAAAATATACTGGGTGTTCCATTTATAAAATTAAAATTGGAGCCATTTCCGGTTAAACCAAAAGTGACTCGAGACTGAAAACTATAAGAAAACTCTCCCCTTTGCATACCATTTACCTATAACAAATTCCATATGATATGTTGAATAAATTCGTTGATACCCGTTATATTATAAAGCTTGGACCCGTATGATTCAGGCAACCGGGATATTTACCATTTTCCAGATGCAACTCCGGTCCTGAAAAACCCTGCTGTCCAAGGCCATGTCCACCTGCCTTTTATTTAAAATCCTCAGGTACTAACTGCTTGAATTTTAAACGCGACTTGTAGGACAGTTCCAAAATGAAAAAAATCTTTGAAAGCATTGCCGGTATTATTACTGCGGTTAATTTCTTGGTAAGGAATGGGAATAGATTTTGGTTAAAGGTGTTGAAAGTACGAAAAAATAGAACAGAATAGGAAACGATAAATTTTATCACGCATTAAAACTTGTTAATATGCATTAACTTCATAGTTATTATATACCAGAAGTACATAAATATAAAAATAAAATATTTTATGATTTAAAAGGTAGTTATTCCTCTAGCGGCTCGTATAACTTTTATGAGATGTGCTGCATAAACAAGGCGACTATATTTTTTAAATGAAAAACAAACTTGTTTTTACTATGTGGAAAAAAGATACTAAATTATATTAAAATGATTTAATATTTAACAATGTAGATGATGGATTAATTAGATTAATATTGGCATTAAACAATAACTGCAACAATTTATTGGACACATTTCGTTGATAACGTTCGATAATAATAACTTTAACTAGAGATGTCATTTTTACACCTATGTTTTAATAAACTGATACTTACAAAAAAGCATCGATAATGAGTATTTTACTTGTATTTTTAACCGACTTTAAAGAAAGGGGGATTCTATATTCGACTGTATATTTTTTTATAATAAGTTTTTAAGGCGATATGTTATTCTTTAAAGCAATGAGAGCATATATTTTATGGTGTACTGTAGAAATGATCACACATACAGTACGATCTACACCATCCAGTCAGTAGATCTGCACAGGTCTACTGAAAAGTGTAAGGCATGCATTAGAGAAAAAAACTTTTAATTTTTTTATTTGTTCCTTGCATTTTAAAATGGCTTGAATCACCCTGTATAATTGTAACATAGTTATTAAAATAACGGTAATTATGTATGAATTTCTCGAAAAAAAACGTAGCCGACTAAAAAATTATTTAGATTCTTAATCAACGCCCCAAAAACGCTCAGATGGTAAAAATAATCAAATTGGCGTGGTGTCCGATAAGTAAACAATTACCAAAATAACGATTTATTAACTATCTAAAATATTTATGCAGTTACAATTTGTTAAGAATATACACAGCTCTTTCATGTATAAAAAGTTATCAGAAAATTAGTTTTTATTATCCCAAGGCAGCGATCGGCAGTATTGTTTTTTTTGTTAACATTACTAATTTTTTTATAAAATTAAATAAAATATTATTAATTTTGTGTTGATAAAAATGTTAATATTTTCATACGAGTTCATTTATGATTTTTATTAATTTTCTAAACTTAATATACAGAAACATATTAAAGGAAGTCAATGAATTACGTGAGTTTTTTAATTTTTCGACCCCTCCCCCTGCTAAGAATAGGTGATATTTGCTCCAACCCCCATCTTCGTCCGTTAATCTCACGTGAGATTACTATATGTAAAAAGGCAGCAATTTTTAAACCGAAATTTGCATTTTGTCGTTCTAATAAGCAAAAAGAAAACTGGTCCTCCACCTAAAAAGTGGAACCTGCCGAAATTTGTCTGTGGAAAAAAAATACGTAATATTTGCACTGACCCCCACTCTCCCACGGTGAGATTTGGTGAGATTCAACTTGATCCTCTACCCTTCCCCCTAAATGCCTCACGTAATGTATGTTATGTATGGACGCCCACTTACCAATATTTTTCTAGTATAACTGATTTAAAAAAAAAAAAGTAATACAGTAGAGACTCGATAATCCGAAGAGCGATAATCTAGATATTTTGCTAGTCTGCATTGACACCATGCTTAAATTATGTACCTTGTTATCCGGATCGCTTGATACAAAAATTCGGATTTGCGATGGTTACTTGGTTTCTAACTTGTCTGAACACGTTGGAAAGCAGCAAAAGTGAAAACTAATTCTTTAAAAAGTGTTGGCAAAAACTTTTAAAAGGCAACTTACCCCATTATGACCCAGATAATATGATTTCCCTAAGCTTCTGGAGAAAGAAATTGCAGCAAGTAAACCAAGGCTAGCAAGACATTTCAAACATGCTGACACAAATTGATTGTGAGATTCATTCAATTTATAAGATAAGAAAAAATAATCTTGACATTGGAGATATTTATTCGCTAAAAATATACAAGAGAAAGCTGTAGTTAAGCATGCTTCAAGTATTGAACTTAAAAAACAAACTAAAATCTCCAATTATTTTACATAGTCTAGAATGTACATACCTAGTATCCTGTATGTACTAGGTGTCAAGTTATAAATTTACATCCCCTTAACTTTTTTATTTTTTATCGTACAAAATAATTAAAAATATCAGCTTGTTGGGATAATTCTGTAGCTTCCAAATTAGTAATAGAATTTTTATTATCTCTTAAGATATACAATGTACGACAAAAAGTATGATTTTTTAAATGAAACCATCACCATTAAAAAGATCGTTTAAAACTTTTTAAAAAATACCACTTTTTATTTACTTATCTCATTTAGTTTTTGAAATACGGCCATGCAAATCTAATAAATAATTTTTAATTCCCGAAACGAAACGTAATTTTGTTAGGATAATTCTGTAGTATCTGTATCTTTCAACAAAATTATTTTTTCTCTTCGGATATACAGGATACGACAAAAGTATGATTTTTTTAAATAGATACTTTATAGAGCGTTACAAAAATACCATATTATAGGGTCTATCTTTAATGGGTTTGAATATATGGCCATAAATAAAATTATTGGGCAATTATTTATTTCCATAAGATAACCTACCTACCTACATTGAAGATATGTTCTGTAGTTCGGCGGATTCATTTAATGGATGGTAATTGTTTAGGTACACGCCAAAAAATTAAATTAATACCTAGTACTAAAAAACCAAAAAATTTAAACAAGTAAAAAGATAACTAAAAATCGACGTTTCGATGTCAGAGTCAAGATAAATTGAATAAAAATAATAAAAATAAACTATTATTAAGGTTTTAAATTTTAAAATTTTTATCTTTTTTTTATGATATTCTGAGAACTCTTTGTCAAATGTTTTTTGTCAAACATAGTTGACATTTAATGTCAAAGAGTTCTCAGAATATCATAAAAAAAAGATAAAAAATTTATTTTGTACGATAAAAATAAAAAGTTAGGGGTATGTAAGTTTATAACTTAACACCAGGTACATACATACATACATAATATGTATTTTGTATGTAGGTTTACCTACATATATCATAGATACGTATTATTTCTTGCATTGTTTTGAGAAAATTGTTTTTATTTTAAGCGTTTTATGTATATATATATATATAATATATATATATATATATATATATATATATATATATATATATATATATATATATAAATCTACTGTATTATTATCTAATTACTAATTTTTAAATAATAATAATGATGCTGTTTTTTGCTAATTGCTAATTTTCCAAAAAAGAGGTCTTAAAATAAATAAATTTTTCGTCCCATCACTATCCCAAGACGAGAAAAGTATCGACAGCTGCCCAATTACAGTATGTGTAAAACACGGAATTGTGCAATTTTGTCAACTTTTAAATGGTTCTTATTTATAAATGACTTTTAAACGATCTTGTTGTATTTGTTTTTAAGGCTTCGCCCCTTACTAGCCATTAAGTACCATATTAAATACGTTAAATTTAAAAAGAGTTACTGTGTTAACTGTTTAGGAATTAATATTATTTGTGCTCAAGTATTATGTAAGTCATGAGGTGAAGTATGTTTTTAATATTAATTTTTAAATCTTAGAAGTCGTTCCTGGAGAGGCTGTAATTCAACAAGGAATAGAATTGGGGTCTGAATGCATGGAAAATGGCCGAAGACTTCTTAGAACAATGCGTAAGTATTTATATTATAATTTAGCTACAATGTTATTATTAACTAGCTTTGGCCAGCGGCTTCGCACGCGTTAAATTCGTAGTAAAACAATTTCCCTTCCCGTTTGAAATTATCAGTGGTTTTCTAATGTATTAAGCATGTTATTATACATATAAACCTTTCTCTTGAATCACTTTATCTATTAAAAAACTGCATTAAAATCCATTGAGTAGTTTTAAAGATCCAAGCATACATACATAAAATAAACGTCAGTAGTAAAAAGCCAGGCGGTCATAAGTTCTGTCTCACTTTCAATTATTCCCCTTTTTGTTGCTGGCACACTATTTTAACGATCCGCTTAGAAATAAATAGTTGATTCCGTCTTTATTTGTATAACGATTGTGGCTTCTTTTATAACTGGTTTTATGTCTACAGATATATAGTCTAAGATCCCAATAGGAGGTAACCTTCACCCATCTGTTTACCGGATAAAAACGGTTTTATATTAAAGATAGTATTAAAACAAAGATGTTGCCATAGAGTTGCCTAAAAAAATTAGGTCAAGGCTAATTTTTTAGTGACCCTGTATAATGTCAATTTTTATTTTTTTATTGTACATGACAGTACTAATATATTAATACATTTTGTTTCTTTGATTTTATAAATAAAACTGTGCTAATTTTGTAAATATTGTTCCGTATCACCTCGTATATAAAAACACCTCTTCGTTTTTATACCTTTTATTAACAATCGAACGTAACTATGGTTACAACGACGAAATCTTTACTTGTCAATGTCTCGAAGTTTACAGCACAAAAGTCGAATCTATACTAACTGATCGGAGGTTTCCCGTCGCCCTTTTATAGTATGGTGGAAAAGTAAAAAATGATCTAGAATTTTCGAGAAATATCGCGAAAATTCCATAATACAGGATGGCATAAAAGTTTTTAATGGATAATTCGGGCGTTTTCGGAAACCTTCGAAAGTGATGAAAGAACTTGGAAGAATTAAGGTAAATTATTTAAATAAATTACCAAACTAAATTAAATGATCCTAACTCTCTAAAATTCTCTAACCTAAACACATTTTTGAAAGTCTGTAACAATATTAAACTTTAAAAAATGTTTGGTACATTCTGAATTAATTAAAAATATATATTTTAATAACTAGCATACGTACTTATTTAAAAATATAGGGGTTTCCATATAAGGTTTATTAGGCAACCCTATGGCAATACCTTTGTTTAAATACTATCTTTATAATAAAAAAGTTTTTATTGGGTAAACAGATGGGTGAAGGACGCCTCCTTTTCGGATCTCGTACTAATAGTGTATTAGTATTTTATCTTAACTAAATATTTAAATTTTACTCTTTTAATGATTTTTGCAAGTTTTAAATTAATTAATTAGATACAACTTAATTAGAGTGAAGTATTTATGTTTTTAAATAATAGATACTTTTTATTTGTTCACGAGAGATACGTTGTAGAAGTAGAAGCTAATTTTGGGGGTAACAAAATAGCATGTGAGTAGCTAGCCAATTGATACGTTGCCCATCGGAAAGCGAGAAAGTTTCTTGTGCGTCATTGACTCAGCCCATCAGCCATGTATCTAAAATATCATCTGGAGGTGATATTTTTACATGGGAGTGAATACTAAATTTGAAAATTAGTAAATTTCCAAAGAATGTATGTTCTTTTTTACAGCCACCGCAACGTCCCTAGTGGTACCTGATATGTCCTATTCTAGTTCGGAAGGAGAGGATGACTTTTTGATGCCAATGATTCTCCATTTATAACGAGCCCATTGCCAACGCCTTCGTAAGTTTTTAATGCATATTTAAACCGAAATTTACCCGATCTTATATTATACATTGTACTCAAAAAATGTTTAATTTTTTAAGTACCTTAAAATTTCTTTAGTTATATAACCCTTTCGGTATGGAAACCGTGGTCGATATGCTGGGAGACGTGTTAAAACGCAGGGTTTTTTATGCATTTGGAATACGTTTCAGACCTAAAAATTGAAGGGGATATAGGGATATACATGCTGTTACAAATTCGAGGAACGTCATTAGGATCTAGGGAACGGTAAGAGATACAGGGTTAGTTAAATAAAGGAAAATTTGCGCTTTTTTATGCCCAACAATATTTTGTTGGGATTAAAAATTGAAGCCGTTGCGGAATTATACGAAAAGAAACAAAACTTGGCGAAACAGTTTTTATTTTATATTTTTTGGTTTATTTTAGGAGATATTTTAAAACAAATGGCACATTTACCTTGCCACTTTTTCAATTTTTTTATTAATAATAATTTTGAACTTAATATACTCCTATTTTAGATCTAATTCCAACAATGTATCACACTTTACATTTATGCGACGTTTCGAACCAAAAAACTCCGCTTCACTATTTTTCCCTTAAAAATTACGATTTTATTCTAAACGATTTTGGAAATTTCCATTTGAAGATGTATGAATCCATTTTTTTATCATTATTATTCTTATTTATTTATAATTTACCTATAAGAATTAATGTAATTTACATATATTTACGTTTAATACGTATAAAAACAAATCATTTAATTTCATCAATCGCCTTTATCAACTTTATCTTAGCCTGTCATGAAAAACTGTATGCAAACTTACCTACAAATGGAAATTTTCCTCAACGTTTGAGGAAAAATAGTTATTTGTAATGACGAAATAGTGAATTATGATGGTTTTTCGAAAAGTCGTATAATGTCTCGGTTCGAAACGTAGCTTAAATGTAAAGTGTGATACGTCATTGGATTTAAAATTAAAATACCGGTTTATTAAGTTTAAAACCAAATATTCCGCTTATTTAAAAAAAAACAAAGTTGGTGATGGTGGCGCCAAACGAAACGTCGGATCTTAAATTTAGTGACATGATTTTGTAGAACATAAAAAGTGGCAATGTTAATGTGCCGTTTGTTCTAAAATGTCTCTTCAAAAAAAAAACGAAAAAAACATAAAAACTGTTTCGCAAAATTTCAGTTTTTTTCCGGAACGGCTGCAAATTTAAAAATTTTAAAAACGGAATATTGTTAATGATATTAATGCCCAACTTTGTCCCAATTTAACCAATACTGTATCTCTTACCGTTTCCGAGATCCTAATGGTGTTTCTCGAATTTGTAACACATTGTGTAGGTGGAGTGGGAGTTGACTTGACTTGAGAGAATTAGTTTTGTTTTATTATTTTTAAGTTCCTGATATTTATCAATAAAATAATAAACCAATTTTGTATAAATTGTTTTGTTATATCATATATTTTTACCGCATGGCACACTGTACACATTATTTAAATAGAGAAGTTAAAGACGGAAATGGACTCACCCTTTCTAATACTACTTAATTAAAGAACGTTTATGATGTAGGTATTATTTTCTAAAATTCAAATTTTTCATTAAAAAAATCTAGTATATAGCAATTTTATGTAAGCAATATGCACACCTATGTATGGTTGATGTTTTTAAAGCTTTAAATTGGGTTAATTTTTACTTTACCAAGGTCCAAGGGCTTAGCCAGGAATTGGTTTAAAATGGGGGAAGAAGCAAGTAAAAACTAATAATTGTACTACAAAAAAACGTATGTATGCGGTTATTTGAGTAAATAATCAATTACCAAAATGATTATCAAACCCTTGTATCTAGATATAAATTTTCTATCTACAAGTAAAAAATTAATTTTGTCTCCACCCCTCCCTATACAGGGTTGGTCCCTATATTTAGACAGCGCCTATCTCGTTTATTATACAAGGTAGAAAAAACTTTATATACAAAATTTTTAGCAAATTATCCAAACCGTCAAAAAATATATTTTTACATATACAGAGCAAGCCAAAAATGCGTGGAGAAATTGTTATACATTTTTTTAATGGAAAACCCTGTATACTATGTCACCATTAAAAAGGTCTTTCAAAAGCTTTAACAAAATACCACATTTGATATATCTATCTTAAATAGTTTCGGAAATGTGGCCATTTAAATATGGGTATAATTTCCATTACATCTACAGTCACCTTAGTGCCGGCCGATAATAAAAGTTATATCAACTATTTATCAGATTTAGGTGGTCATATTTCGAAAACTATTAAAGATAGATATATCAAATGTGGTATTTTTCTAAAACTTCTTAAAAGACCTTTTTTGGTGACATAATATACAGGGTATTCCATTAAAAAAATCTTCACACATTTTTGGTTAATCTGTATCTCCAAAAATATTTTTTTACGGTTTAAATAATGTTTCAAAACTTTTGTATCATAAACGAGCTCGGCGCTGTCTAAATATATGGACCCCTGTACCTGGCTACGCCTATGTTAAGGTCAAAAATATTATTTAAAGAAAAAATTAATAGATTGGTTTCTGTAAAATATCTAAGATTAACCAGAACTATATAAGGCCGAGAAAAAGCACCCAATATTGGGGGATATTATGTGTACCTCTTTTAAAACGTCGGATTTAAAGTATCTATAACCACAAGCTAATCTCTATTCATTTTTGTTTGCACTAAAAAAATTTTTAAATGCAAATTTCTGGTAAACGGTTATTTCGAGCGACTTTTACAATGTATATGTTTTATACAGTGTGTACCTAAGTTGGCGTCATATAGGAAACTTTTTTTATTAATTTTAAGGAAAAAAGTTATTCTTTATAAAAGTTCTGCATGATCCAAAACCTGAAATACAATTATAAGATATCAAGTTGTGTCAGTCATGTACGAGGTTTTGCCAAAAATTTAATTTTTGCCCAAGAGTAAAGTACCTGTATTTTTGCTAATATGGCAAATTTTTATAAAGAAAAGGTGTTTAGAATTAAAAATTACTTATTAATATGCAATTTTGTTTATCGAAAATTGATTTTTTTCTGCAAAAATCGAGAAAATGTAGGTTTGTACCTTAATGCATTGTACAATCACCTTTTTTTAATACCAATTAATTTAAAAAGTGTATTTGAAACTGTCCAATGTCATTTATAATCATGAAATGTAGTGCACCATGGTACAAACCTATGATTTCAGTATTATAGCAGAAAAAAATCAAAATATATTTTTATTTGTAAATAAAAAAATTGTATATTTAGTAGTAATTTCTAATTTTAAACATTTTTTCTTTATAACAATTTTTAATATTTGCAAAAATACAGGTGCTTTACTCTTAACCACAAATTACATTTTTGGTCAAACCTCGTAGATGACTAATACAATTTAGTATATAATGGTTGCTTTTAGATTTTGAAGCATGCAGAACTTTTATAAAGAATAACTTTTTTCGTAAAATCGACAATAAAAAGTTTCCTATATGACGCCAACTTATATAGACACACTGTATGTAAAGGACGAATGTACACTATTTAACAAACATAATACATGTACAGTGTGTCCCAGGATAGGTGTTACAAGAGGACAAATAAAATAAAATTTTTTGAATTTTAAAACGAAATTTTGAGAAAACTGTTTGCATGGTCCAAAAGTAATAAATACAAATTTTACTCCAATTGGTATTATACATGGCGAGTTAAAACTAAAAATATGAAAAATGCCCACGAAGTAACTACTTTTTTTTTTAAAGAACAAAATTGTATAGGTAAATTTTGTAGAAAGTTGAATTTTATGTCAAAATAGAAAGTTAAAGCATGGGAGTGCAAAAAAATGTTATTGTCAATTAAATTTTGACATAAAATTTAATTCTTTACATTTATTTTTAAAAATAAAGGTACTTTACTCGTGGTCATTTCTCATATTTTTAGTTATAGCTCGCACTTTGTTCGTGTTTTTATCCCTAGAGTTTCTAGACTGTGGAACCCGCTGCCCGCGAAGGTCTTTCCTCCCCCAAACCTACAAGTATTTAAGGCCCGTGTCAACGAACTCCCTCTTACCTCGCTTAAGACACCCACGGTATACTGGTATTTAGGCTTTTAGCATTAGTGGATTATCTAAAGATAAAAAAAGTAATTTTGTTGAGCCGCGCTTCAAACTACGCTAAGAACCGCTCCAACATAAATACAGCCTAAAACACCTAAATAAACATTTTTACCCCCAGTAATAAGCTAAAAAATACTATACTTTGTAATTCTCTTTTAAATTCTGTAAAAAAAATGGATATGGTGCAACCCCAAATAACACAATTTTTGTTCGTTTCTCATTCCCATGCTACGACACTGACAAGGCGCCGCGCCGTGTTTGCCCTTTTCATCCCCACCCACTCTGGTTTCGTTTCTTTTAGGCGTCGCGACGCAGTCTCCTCGTCCTAACCCCCAAAAAAGCAAGTGAAATGATTCGATAATTTGTCGGTCGGCCGGCAAATCGTGTGGGTTTTCAACCTTTAAAATCTTTCGCATGCGTCGTCTCGTGTAAAATTGTGTAAATAAACAAATATTCATGTTTATGTTTTAAATAACAAAAATATTTAGTAACCTGGTGAATTTATTATACCTTTTCTTAAAAAAACTAACAGCTGTAATGGTTACTATTTGTATGGCCACGTAGATATTCTACTGTTTACTTTTTAAATATTTGTATCGAAAATCTGGGTTGCATAATATGGATCTATTTAAAAAACAAAAAATGTTTTAATTTGAAAGACGTGAAGTAAAATATTTAAATTAAAATTAAATGTTAGCTTTAATCAAACAATACTTACTAGGTACATGATAACTTGCATTTTTAATAGATATTATAGCACTTTACCTTAATTATGTATTTAATGCAAAAATATTAAATTATTTTAACATCGCGGTTTAAAACAAGTGCTTAGAGAGAATGTTAATTACACTCTTTAAAGATTTATTTACTTAAATATAACTCAATTTTTATATTTATAATACTTTAGTAGGCTGTCGAGGACGTATTATGCAATGTTTTAGTTGCGCGGAGCAAAAGGGTTGTTAACCTTTGCCTTTTTAAACACCCTAATGATTTGTTTCTGTATCAAAAGTTGCATGTTTGGTTTGCCGCGATATTTAATACAATCACTGCTTTTGTTAATTAGATTATAAATTAGAGCGATTTTTTTAAAACTTATAAGACGACATTTATAGACTTCCTACAAAATGAAAAAATAACGTCTCTTGTATAGTGTAGGTCAAAATATTTCCGGCATATGGTATTTTTCTTTGTTATTATTTTTCCGATAATTTTACTTTTACGTAAAATAAATTTATAAAGAAATATTAATTTTATCCAAAATATAATACAGCGTGTCTTCGGAAGTTCTTAACAAATGGGAAACTTTTTATTATTAATTTTACGAAAAAGTTATTCTTTATAAAAAGTCCTGCTTGATGAGAAAATACATTTCTACAAAAATATTTGAAGGTTGGATGTACAGGGTGGCTTAAAAACTACTTGTTTCCAAATTAAAATAAAGGTTATTTTCTAACTACGGTACCAAACTTTAAAGGGTAATTTCTTATGTCATTTTATGAAGAAAAGTTTCTATAAACATAGTATGTCCGGAGTTGCTTCGTTTCTGAGATACAGTTAAATATTTTTTAGAGGTCTGTTTGTTTTTAAATATCTTAAATACGAAGCCAGGTACAAAAAAATGTACTACACCAAAAGTTGTACTTTTAGTTGCTTTAAAGGAAAAAAATATAAAAGCTGCAACAAAAGCCAGTGGCGTACATTTTCTCTCAATAATATTGGGCTGCCCACTGTACGCCACTGGCTTTTTATGCAGTTTTTATATTTTTTCCTTTAAAGCAACTAAAAATACAACTTTTTAGTGTAGTACATTTTTTTGTATCTGGCTTCGTATTTAAGATATTTAAAAACAAACAGACCTTTAAAAAAATATTTAACGCCCTGTATCTCAGAAACGAAGAAACTCTGGACATATGTTTATAGGAACTTTTCTTCATAAATGACATAAGAAATTACCCTTTAAAGTTTGGTACCGTAGTTAGAAAATAACCTTCATTTTAATTTGGAAACAAGTAATTTTTAAGCCACCCTGTACATCCAAACTTCAAATATTTTTGTAGAAATGTATTTTGTCATCAAGCAGGACTTTTTATGAGACACTTTTTTCATAAAATTAATATGAAAAAGTGTCCCATTTGTTAAAACCTTCCGAAGACACGCTGTATAATGTTTAATTAATTTTTATGACGAAAAGTATAAAAGTTTAAGTGCTTATTTTAAAGCAGCATTTTTTTAAAGGTTTTTTTTTAGGTGCAAAAACCATTTGTTTTAAGTTCGATTTTAAAACTTAATTTTTAAAAATTAATAAAACTCTTTCTTTTTAAATTACCTTAATTATTAGTTAGCTAGCCATTATGCTAGTTGATGCCACATTTTTTATAACTTAACGGTATAAAAAAAATGCAGATATCTGGTACTATTTCTCTTTAAGCGATGCCAGGCAGTCCTAGACGTAAATAAAATTGTTAATTTTAAATATCGGTTTTATTTAAAACTTTGACATGTAATCCAGTGGTGCATGACGGCGTTTATTGGGAAAATTGCATTGTGAGGTGTCGCTAATTTAAAATCATTTCAATATAAAAAAATACAAATAGTAAACATTAAATATGGTGCTAAAAAATAAGAAACCATAAAAATACGTTTTTAAAAGAAAGAAGGCATTAAACAGTCATTATGTTTTTAAAGTATTATTATTTTACACCATTGACTATTAAATTAAATCAACATTTTTAATGTAGTTTAATTAGATACTTAAACAAAATAGTGTGTCTTATGATGTTATGTAAAAGTTTAGTGTTTAAGTGCATTATTAGAAAATAAAGCAATATGATGCGCCTTATTAACAGCCGTCTTAATTTTCGCCGTAGAAGGTGAGTTTTACTCTTTATCTATTACTAGCCTACCCGTGCCCACTTCGTTGGGCGTTAATTATATATTTTTTCTGAACTTCGATCACAATAAAATATTGCCTATGAGTCAAAATTTCTTAAGCGGGCCACTAACAATCGACTTTTCGATTTTAATACATTTATAAAAATATTTTGATAGCCTAATAGGTTTTAAGTAATACCCTTAAACAATTTTTGACAATTTTAATTTTTCAAAAATTTATGAGGGATTGATAATTTTAAGTATGTTTTTTAATTGCAATAAAATAGTAAATATGGATTTTATTAAAAATCTGTTTGTATGCTAAGGAATAGAAAAAAATATTTACATACAAAAAATTATTTATAAAAAATTTGTTTTATAATAAACAAAAGGTGATTTAACCAATTTCTCGGTGTTCTGGATTTTTTATTTATTAAAATATTCGTTAAACCTTATGCTAAATGACTGCACAAAAAAATGTGTGTGCACTCTTACCAGAAAAAAGGTATGGACGATTAAATGTTAAGAGGGGTGTATATCAGCTGATCGAATCCGTTTTCATAAGCAGTCAGCATATACCGCATTTAATAAATCCGGCAACCCAGCTGCCATAGAGCACTACACCTGCACCCGTAAGTTTAATTCATAATGGCCGAAATCCAGTCCCCCAGCTATGTACGGCACGCGGCTTCTCTATTTTTCGACTCTGCTTAGAGCTGGGCCATGCGTTAGAGTGGCTCAGCTGTATAGAATACATGAATTCGCAGACACGCAGACATTACTTACATGAGCTTTATTAGAAGCGCATGTCGGGTAAAGAGCAATAAGGACAGGCCGCGGGATTAAGAAATTGGACATAGTATTTGTACAGGGTGTTTGGTTATATTTTAAACGGGGATTACACACGCTTTATTGTTTGAGATAAAAAAATATTTTAAGTACAAAAGTTTAAGGGTTTCATAAGAACCGCCAGAATTTGCTTAAAAAATAAACAAATGAAAGCCGCAAAGTAAAGAAATAAGCATTGACTTTTTATTTAAATGGAACACCATAAATATTTTAAGTTTCTTGGTAAGGGTATATTACCTGTTTTCAAAAATATATATTTTGTTTATGTTTGGATCACCAGTTACAGCAGAAAATAACTCTGAATCCTAGAAAAGTCAGCCGCTCTGTAATCATAGACAATTTAGGATGGGCGGCTTTGGTTTTATTTGTTTCTTTAAATATGGTCTTTCTGTTATTTGGTTTGGTTAAAATAAAGGAATTGTTTAAAATAATAAATATTTTAATGAAAAAAAAATGGAGCTACATGTCTTTTGTTATTATTTTTTTACTTAAACAATTTAAAGGGTATACAGGGTAACGTACACATGCTTTAGTTTCTTTATAAGAACGGTGTTAAATTATAAAAATATTTAAATAAATATGTTTCTAATGGCTTAAGAAAAATATCTTTTAAAAATAATAATTTATACACATATAATATTTAATGTTAGCTATTATTTTTTGTTTTTTAAAAATTGAATATTATGGTTATTTTAAAAAATGACACTGTAATACAAGGAACACCATTTTCGTCTACTTCTTTATTTTTTTCGCTATTTCTGCCTCCTCAATAGCTGCTACTTCCATACTTTTCGACGCAGACTCTCTTATAATCTCGGCGGCCTTCTCATGATATCCATTAAAAGTGTTTTTGACATCATTGGCATATTTAGGGCTGCTGCTAACTCATTTGCTTGTGAATGTCCAATGCCAGTAGATACACTTCCCAACACAAGAGAAACATTTACATCAAGTTTTGCTGGCGACTTGTTTTCAGAAGAAATTGTTTTAAAACTTTTACCTTCCGGGGAGCCTCACATGCTCATTGCTCCAGGCGCTCCTCACTTCTAAATCCGACCCTGACCGAACATATACAAAATAATTGTTTCTCAATTATTTACTATTAAGTAAATAAAAAGAATTGCCTAACAAGAATTTAAGAAGTCTACACTACTAACTTCGAAATTTGAACTGTTAAATTAAATAAAATAATTATAATATCCTTAAAAGTAAAGCTACTATTAAAAATTTGAACAACAGTATTTTTTGGAATGGTCTACTAAATAACACTGTACAGAGTGTCCGAAAATTACGCGTCAGGATTTTTGTGGGCGATTTAGCACGAAAAATGAATGCAACAAACTTGTAAGCAATTTTTTAAAAGCTGAAAATTAACGGAGATACAGGGTGTCGAGGAAAAAAGTTATTATTTTTTCTAATACCATTTTTTCTAGTGTACCGATTTTCGCCAAATTTTGCATACATATCAACAACAAATACCCATAAACAACATTTGTTTTCAAGGCCTGCTTTGTTAATTTTAAAAATCAGAACTTCTAATTTAATGTAAGCAAATGTTAAGTCCATTTTCTGGAAAACCGTTCATTTTAAGTTAATGCAACAAGAACCCCTTTTAAGAGATATTTTGATGCTCTTTATTAATTTTATATTAAAATTTATAAGAGGATTGAAACAAAAAAGTTCTAAGTCATAATATTTTAAAGTTAGAATTAAATAAGTTGTCCTTAGTAGAATCTTTAAATTTAATCAACAACATCTGGTAATAGTGTTAGTGGTACTATTGGGAGAAAAGTAAGATAAAAATCTAAACGTGTATTAGAGAAAAATGAAGGATATTTTTTAAATAAATGTGGCTACAAATATCTCTGGTGACTTTGTAGAAAATTTAACTGTAGCTACAAGTTCACTAGGTAGTTTAAAAAAATATGCCCCAATTACGTCTGTTGATGTAGAACAAAGCATTTCTATTTACAAATATTTGTACTCTGACCAAAGACATAAGTATTTTAAAAAGCATTTAATTGTTTATTGTTTTTTAATAATTATTATTATTATTTTATTTAAATACCATTTTGCTAATCTTTTTATGTTAAATATTACTACTACTAATACATTTTTATAGGTTACTTTTTTATTTTAGTACAAAAATAATTGCATTCAATTATATATTTTATGCATATCTTGGTAAAAATGCTTGCATATATATGCGCATATTTACTTATTTTTTTGTGCATATTTGCTCATCTCTAGCATAAGTTTGCAGAAAATCAGTACACCAGAAAAAAGTTATTAAAAAAATACCAAAAAATTATTTTTCTTAACATCCTGTATCTCGGTTAATTTTTAGTTGTCGAAAAAATTATATAAAAGTTTGTTGCATTAACTTTTCGTGCAGAATCGCCCACCGAAATCCTGACGTAATTTTTGGACACCCTGTATAAATAAATAAAAATTTCTTGTAGAATGTCGCTCTTAACATTCTACATGTTTTTGTAAAAAATTAGACTTTTCTTATACACTCTGCAGAATACAAATAAAAAAAACTTTACACAAATTGAATAGGCATCTTTATTCAATTAAGAGTAATAACGATTTAATTTTTTTGTAAAGTGCCCAATTGCAATTAAATTAAGCAGTTTCTGAAAAGATGAGCAATATTTGGGATAAATTTTAAATAAAACAGCCTGTATTATTCTTACCCTTCATTAGCTGTTGCGATGTTATTTGATACTGACATCGGTTCATTTTGTACACTTTGTGCCTCTTCCCTAAAGAAAATAATAATAAATAAACATTTATTTTAAAATAAAAGCACATAAAAGTGCAGTATTGTATTGTAATTAAAATAAAATAAAAATAATATAACCTTTTAAAAGTAGGTGTACTAGTATTAGACGTCTCAAGAGCTCCAGTTGTCTTTACTCGTTTTTGTTGCCTAAAAAATAAAAATTTTAATACACATGAAAGTTAATCTAAAAAAAAGCAAAACTAAATTAGGACTGATAATGCTAGAACATGCCAATTTACAGTTTTGTTTAGCCTTAAGTTTAGCAACGCTAACATTATATTATTGCATACACTAGCGTAGACAGGATTTAAATTTGTTGGTATGTAAACCATTATTATTATCTCATATTTTTTAAGTGCTTAGTTAAGAAAAAAATGGCTCCTGAACAAAAACAATAAGGGGCTTTTGTGGGGAGTTGCAGCAAGGCTGCCCCCTACTCAGGCCTATGATGACATAGATAAATACCAACCTAGGTTTTGCTAATTTAAAATTAAGTAATCTAATTTTCTACCCTAGGATGGGAAGCATAATTTTATAAGCATAAAAATATTTTAATAATTACCATATTTCTTTTGCAATTTGTCTTCTGCTTTGACGTTTTGTAGACAAATTCAAATGTTTTGTGTCACCAAGCTTGCAACGCCCCATGTTTATCACTACCACTAAATACCAACACGTCTTTTCACAAACAAAAATATTTAACTAATGAAACAAAATAAAATAACACTTAGACAAATGTTTCGATCACTGTATTAGTCAAAATACTAAATGTGATTAATTTTCACTAGGAAAGGAAAATAATGTACACCAAGTCAAATTTTGGCGACAAAGAAGAAAATTTAGTTATAACTATTGGGAATTCTTTTTTTTATATTTAAGGAAAAAAATTCCTACAATAGATACTCTTTTATTTTTATTAAATCAAAATAAGATGTGAGCCTATAACAATCTTTTTCGAGGTGCGTTTCTGTAAAATTAGTGTTATGTAAAGTTTTTTAAATGTGTTGTTATGTATTATTTTAATTTGTGATAAAAAAATAGTAATTTTTGTAATTGTTTGTAGGTTGTTGCCTGAACGCAATATATATTTTTGAAAAAGCTCACTACGCTGGGCGAAACGTCAGATGTTAGCTATGTAATGAAGTAGTTTTAATTATTAACAAAAAAACCTATACCCAAGAAAATAAATAAATAATTATATATATATATATATATATATATATATATATATATATATATATATATATATATATATATATATATATATATATATATATATATATAATATATATATATATATATATTTTAGCGATTTTGCGGTGCATCAAAATGGTTTTTATTTTTTTTAAACAAAAACCGTTCGTCGTACTAAAAAAATATCAAAATGTCAAATTAACTTCAAAGTAAATGATTATTTCAAAAATAATGTTAATTCAAAGAAATTTAAGTGGCGTACTATTTTTTCTTAAAAAAAATACAAATCTTGTTTTAAAGTTACTGGTAAAATGTTTGTAAAAACTTTTACAGCAAAAAATATAATGTAAAGTCCAAAAAAAGTGTACCAAATTTTGTGATAATATCTGAAGTGGTAGGAAATTTAAGACAAAAAAATGCATTGTTTCTTAAAACTTTAACACCCTGTATTTTGGAAACAAAGCACTTTTGGATATAATTTTATCTGAAAAATGTTCCTTTTTTCCTGACTTCTATACAGTGTTAATATCAACTTAAAAATAACCCTGTATAAATTTAGCTTTGCGAAAGCTAGCCCGCGTTCAATCTGCATAACAAGGACAATTATTATTTGAGGGGCTTAATGCAAAACCGGACAAATCCAAATTGTAAATTTTTGTGACTATATAAGTTTAAATTAATGACATTATGTTTAAAAAATCAAAGAACAAAATTTTGTGTACAGATAAGATCGCTCTTCTAATATCACTAAAAAAATTAATTTATTTTTATTACCTTTCGTGTAATTGACAGTTCTTTTGCGGGTTTCTCAATTTCGCAAAAATGGATTTATCCGGTTTTGCATTTAGGCTACTCAATTGTAGTTTTTTATTTAGCGGGCATCCATTAAGATAATATACAGTTAAAGCGAGGCCAGGGACGTAGCCTATTCCCAAAAAAGGATCTAAATCTTTTCTATCCAACTATAGACCCATTTCACTTCTCTCAATGCTTTGTGAAGTAATGGAGAAATCCATTAACTCGCAAATTCTTAGGTATTTAGAAAAACATAAAATTTTACATGACAGGCAATACGGATTTCGTCACAATAGATCTACAGCAGATCTTCTTTCCTTCGTTTCACACAACTGGAACAAGTCTCTTGAGTTTCTAGGTGAGTCCCAGATCGTTGCTCTTGATATATCTAAAGCTTTCGACCAAGTCTGGCATGACGCACTTCTTAATAAACTTCCCTCCTACAGTCTTCCAACTAAACTCTGCTCTTGGCTCTCCAGTTATCTTTCTAATCGACATATATCAGTCATTGTTGATGGCCACTCTTCAAGCTTTCACGAAATTAATGCTGGAGTACCTCAGGGTTCAGTACTAGCACCAACTTTGTTTCTTCTTCACATCAACGATCTTCTTTCTTCCACAACCAATCCCATTCATAGTTATGCTGACGATAGTACCCTTCACTCCACTTTTCAGGTTCCCAACCCAATCTCTCAACCCGACATGGAAAGCAAAAGCAGGGCGATGCAGATAACTCTTTCACAGGATCTCAATTTGATATTGGATTGAGGCGCCAAAAATCTCGTTCAATTTACTGCATTCAAAACACAGTCATGTTCCTTGTCGCGAAAAAATCATCAAACACTCATCCTTTGCTTATGAGTGGCCAGGTTTTGCAAAGCGGGGACAAATTTAACCTTGTGGGCGTCACATTTGAGAATAACCTTAACTGGCATAAACACATTGTATCTATAGCCACCGCGGCTTCAAAAAGCTTGGCTTTCTTTTCCGAGCCAAAAAGTATTTTTCTCCTTCCAATTTATAAACTTTGTATGTGTCCCAAATTCGACCCTCTCTGGAATATTGTTCTCATGTCTGGGGAATGACATCCCCTACAACACTCAGCATTCTTGATGCCATTCAAAGAAGGGCTGTTCGTCTTATTAATGATCCTTTACTTACTCAAAGACTTCTTTCTCTTGCCCATCGTCGAGCTGTGAGAAATCTATCGCTCTTCTATAGATACTTTTACGGCTTTTGCTCCGACGAATTATCCAGTATAGTCCCTCCTCTTGCAGCTCCCAACAGAGAAACTTGTGGTGCCTCGCGTATACATCCCTATACGGTTCAATTGGACAGACCCCGAACTTCCCATTTCGTTCGTTCTTTTATCCCTAGAGTTTCTAGACTGTGGAATCTACTGCCAGCGAAGGTCTTTCCTTCCCCCCAAATCTTCACGTTTTTAAGTCCCGTGTTAACAAACTTCCTCTTACCGTGCTTAAGACACCCACGGTACGTTAGTATTTAGGCTTTTAGCCTTCGTGGATTGTCCAAAGAAAAAAAACGCAAACTAACGAGCCGAACATTACTATGTATTGAACGGAATGGGCACACAGAACTGAAAAATGGTATTAAGGTCGCAGGTATACTCTATTTTATCTGTATTCTGATATACTATACGCCACTTATAAAAAAAATACATACTGGAAATTAGTTAAAATATACTTACGAAATTTGTATGTGTAAACTTGCTAAGAATCGCATGCATATTTGCATTAAATGTTTAAATTAACTCATATGAAATTTATGCCATTTGGTTATTTTATAGATTAAAGTATAATATTTAGGTCTTATTCCCAGAAAATTAAAATCGCACTTAAAAGTAATGTAATATTGTTTTAAATCATGCTCATAATGAAGACCTTTACCTCGACAAATGTTACCGAAAAATAATGCTAAAGATATTTAATCAGTGAATATTTTTGTTCCACCTATAGGTAGGGTTGCGGAATTTCTTATGCAGCTAAAAATAAGGTTTGAAATGTATAAAATATTAAAAATTAAATTTTGCCGAGATTTATTTGATTCTGACCTACCATGTAGCATTCTCTTATTGTTCGTCGTTTAATAACTAATTTATCAAAATATTTTAAATTTGCCAGCGAATTCTTCTTTTTATGTATACAGAATGCCGACCTAGATTCGTGGTTGCCAAATGCGTAAATTCCGAATTCCCTAAACGTGGTTATGCGCATGGGTGTACCATTTTTAATTCCTAGTAAGTATTATAGTTCTTTTAGAGGTATGTGAATGGGCACGATTGATACCGATAGTAAATGGTTTTAATGTTTTGATGTTAGTAAATAAACAAATAAATTAGGTTTTACATGTTGGGAGGGTTATTAGTAATTATCTTCCAAGTTGATTTTCAACAAAACCGTTTATAAAAATTCCAAAAATAAGTAAGCTTACTGTCCCCTTGCTTTCACTCTATTTTAACCGTATGAAGTAGGCACAACGTAACCTAAATTTCTGCGTTTACGTCGATCAGATACGTTAACGTCTTTGGTCGTGCTTTAACTGTCTAATACTACTTTTATGTATACACGTACACGGGTAAAGAGTACGTATAATTTGTTGCTTGATAAAGTTACGCAAGTGAGCGTCCACTATACGAATAAAATCACTAATCAAAGTAGTAAGCAATGAGGCATGACTCTCTAGTAAATATAAGAGACTAATTTGACTAAATTTAATAAAAACATATTCTGTTGTAAATAAATATATATTTAAGTTCTTATTTTCAAGTTTTCTTTTAGTTCTGCTCTGATAATTGTAAAGAGACCTTTGTTTAAAATTGAAATTTCAGGTTGATTGAAGACTTTAATTAATATTTGAATCTATATTAAATCAAACTGGGAATTTTTTAAAATATATGCTTAATTAAACTGTGGATTATATCTTAGTGTTCCCTTTTGTTAGATTAAAAATAAAATATTGTCAAGTATTTTCTCCACAAATTAATAAAATGAGGACATTGTTACGGAATGTGCATGTAGTTTATAGATTTTTATCAGGATGATTTGGTTTTAACTGAATTATTAAAAGTTATTTAAATTGTTTTACTTTATAGTACGGAATTCGAATTTAAGACAAAGTTCTGCTCACGGGATAAAAATTATTTTTTTAAGGGTATAATATGTCAACAAAAGTATTGCAAGTGGGTTGTCTACAGTGGCGTAGCTATGGGGCTAGGCGGGGCAGTACCCCGAGGCCCCCAAGCTCAAGGGACCCCTTGAGGTCTGACTTACTTAGTATAAATAATAGGAGTAGTGGGAATATCTCCCGCATTTGACATATAAATAAAGCAAAGTTGTAAGAAGATGATTTTATTTTGAGTGCGTTGAATTGGGTACAAACGATTTGAAATAGTGTAGTTGGAACCTACCTTTATTTTTTGCCCCTGGGCCTTTTTCTACTTAATTTGTTAATGTACCATTTTTAGGTAAGTCCATATTGGGCCTTCATGATTTTTTTGCCCAGAGCCCGTTCCTACGTAGCTTCGCCACTGGTTGTCTAAACAAAATATGGTCACGACTATAATTAATTATTATTAAAAAGATTTTGACACACCCCAGGTAATGTCATGTCTTTTTTAAACGATTTTACTTAGATTAATCTGTTTATTTATTTATTTGTTTGTTATTTGGATCAAATTTAGAAATTGGAATTTGACCCCCTTACTGACGACAGATCGATCGGAAATTTGGTACACACTTTTAATCTTGATGACAATACAACACATTCTTTACGAGTGTAAATCCAAAGTGGACGCCGATATAAAATGACTGATTACATATTACTTTACAACACCATCAATATGGGTATCAAATAAAAGGTCTTGATTGGTAGAATAGAGCTCACTATAGAAAAAAAAATTAAATCCAAGATGGCAACCACCCCAAAATGGCGGATTAAATATTTTCCACAACTGCCTCAATATGGGTATCAAATGATGAAAGGGCTTGATTAGTAGAATAGAGCTCCCTTTGAAATAAATGAATTTAATAGAATAAAAAGTATTAACTCACAAGAAAACTAACAACTTGAAAATAAATTATATAAAAAGTCTTTTTATGTTAAACGTCATTTTAATATTTGTCTGATCAATACCCCAGATTATAAGGTGGTGGGATCTGGTAGCTAGGGCTTACCAAATTATTTTTTAGCTTTTAGTACAATAAATTCGTTTAACATATTAATTTTATATAACTTATTTTTCTATACAACATGTTAATTTAAATTAATAAAAACTATATTTTTAAATTGTAAAAAATGTCCATGGCCTAAAGAATAAATATGCTTGATAATAATTTCGGATGGTTTAAAGCAACTCTGGGTATATTATTTATTGTCTGTTTAAAAAAAATAAAAACGTTTCGACAAAGTTACATTTCCAATTAACCATAAAATATGCGCTATTATTCAGGGTGTTGTTAAAGTTGGGTGTTAATTTTAGCAGCTTGTAGAACCTATAAATAGGAGCTAATTTACCAAATATTGTTTATATAAAAATTACCCATTAAAGCAGATATTTATTTTTAATTTTTTAAATCTTTACTAGAAGGCTGATATTTTCCTTTAGCGCTTGTATAAAGGCATGCATATTCTTTATCATAAATACTGGATTTATTCCTATATATTCAATTTACCAACTGGTGAATAACTCGTAAAAGAGTGCGTGATAATTCTAATATTACTTTTTAATTCAAGGTGTTTTGTTTAAGAAAAACCATAAAGTGGAATTTTAAAGTGATGCGACTGCTCTCTGGGGTAAAAACAATTTTTGGTAAATTAACTTCTCACTGGGAGTTATATAAGCTTTTAAAATAAATCAGTCTACTTTAAGAACATCCCGTGTATTACTTTATTTTAGTGTCTTTTATTACCATGACACCTAAGTGCTCAAAATGGTTATCCAGTTTTTATTTTATTTTTGCAGCAGTCTAAGGTCATTCGACAATGACGGTCAAACACAACTACCACCGCCCAAGTCGAATCCGCCCGCTAGTATTAATACAAACACCAGACAACCGTCCATTCGGAAGTCCAGTATTAATTCTACAAGAAGTGGCAACCAGGAAGACCTTGATTATGATGGTAAGATTTATTTAAAATATTTTTACAGTATAAAATAATAAAAAAACATAATAAATAAATAATTATTTTAATAGCGCATATCAACCAAGATTATGATAAACAGTTTCAAGATCACGAAATGGCGGACAGTGCAGCGATTTATGGACAAAAACCTAATTTTCGTTTTTTAGCATAGGTCCGCTTTTTCTGAAAAATAATAGTAAATTGACCAAATATCATATCCTAAAATTATATAGGGTGTTTCAAAACTATGGGATCAAACTTCTAGTGGTTATTTAGGGCAACGGCGCTAAGAAGTCTTAAAATTTAGAAAGACGATGAATTGATGATTGAATTGCTTTATTTCGGAAAATTTACTAAGCTATAAAATAAAGTATAACAGAGAAAGTTCGCAGTTTTTTGCTACTAGCTAACAAAATTAATGTAGATTAAGGCTATCATAACTTTAGAATTGTTAATTTTTGCTGATCTTATAAAAACAAATCGTTTTTATTTTGTTACAGAAATTATCTACGGTGACTGTATTAAATCTTGGGTTTCGGCAATAGGATAAGAAAATTTTAATAAGTAATAATTTTAAAAGTAATTACTAGAACTCATTAATTATACAAATTATTTACAGATTTATTTTATATATACAGGGTGTCCAATAACCCAACCGACAAACGTTAAGGGCTGACTCTACAATGAGAAATAGGAAAAAAACTTTATATGAACATATATCCTAAACGTCTTAGTTTTTGAACTACAGGGTGTTACAATTTTTTAAAACTTTGGAATACGTCTCCTATGTATAAAAAGACATTTTATGGCATAGAAAAAAATTACCACTGTCCTCCATAAGGGGTTTAGGGTAAATATTATTTAAGAAAAAATGGTACGCCGCTGCATTTGCTAAAATAAAAATTCTTTTTGAAGCCCTGTTTAGTTTAGAACAAATTTGATTTCTTGGCTTTTTTTGTTTGATAAACGGTTTTTGTATAAAAAAATAAAAACCATTTTTTGGCATGCTCATTTCGTATTGCTAGCATTAAATTATACAGTTAAAAATAACCTTTGTCATTTATTCTTTAATTAGATAGGAATTTGACCATGCCAAGAAATGGTTTCTATTTATTTACGCGAAAACCGTACATCAAACGAAAAAATCAAAACATCAAATTTGTTCTTAACTAAACGGGGATTCCAAAACTATTTTTATTTTAGAAAAATGCAGTGGCGTACCATTTTTTTCCTAAAAATATTTACCTTGAACCCCTTATGGACAACACTGGTAAAAATTTATTATTTTCTTTAATGTCAAAAGATGTCTTTTGATGCATCATGCTTTCAAATATTAAAGAAAAATAACACCCCGTAGTTTAAAAACTAAGATGTTTAGGACATTATGTTCATATAAAGTTATTTTTTTATTTTTCATTTTAGAATCACCCCTTAAAGTTTGTCGGTTAAGTTACTAGACACTCAGTATACAGTACCGGGTATTCAGTTACAAATTTACACCCTCTTAACTTCTTTCTTTTTTATCCTACAAAAACAATATATCAGTTTATTAAGTTAATTCTGTAGTTTTCAAGTTAATTATCAGATTTTTAAGTAAGATATAAAGTATGATTTTTAAAATCAAACACCCCGTGTAATATATAACCATTAAAATGATTATTATAGCTTTACAAAAATACCACATTTGATATGTCTATCTTTATTATTTCGGTATATATTAATTTTGTCCAACAGTCCCAGTTTTGTCCCCAGCTCCCTGCAGTGTGTGGCGTATCTCATCTTTTAAGTCTTATAGGAGAGTGTTTTAAGCTTTGCGTGAGATTTTTTGTCATTAAAATAAGATTAGGTCTGGTTAGTTAGTGAATTATTATTTTTCCTTACCTGTAAATGTAATGTGTAACTTACGGCATTTGGTGATGTGAAGAAGCAACTTTTTTATATTATAAAATCCACTTTAGGCATATCACAGCAGATACTGTAAGCGGTATGCTTACTCCTGTAGATGTTAAGGAAATGAAAGGTTATGTGTATTCCAAAACATGAGTATATCAAATGTTGTTTGTTTTTTTTTCAAATCTGTTTGAATAATCATTTTAATGGTTATAAGAGAGGGTGTTTCATAAAAAATAAAATGTTTGTCACCACAGAATTTGGACACTGCTAAATTAACCGAACAAACAGTTTTTTTTTAGTTTGCACAATGGAAAATTAAAAAGATAAGGGAGGGGATCTAAAATTTTAAACTTGACAACCGGTACACGATTTGCCGCTCGAGTAATTCCAGCAAGCGATCGTCTTAGCCGCAAAATTATCCCTCCTTAATTTTATTTATAAGTAGAAAATTTTACTAGTGCCTTACCTACATTGTATACTTTCTACAACCCCTTGATTGAAACTGAAGGACCTAAAAACACAATTTTGATTATATTTGAGCAATTCTACCATCAATTTTAAGTTTTGAAAAATCTTACTTAATTAAACCAGATGTAACTTAAAATACATTTTGGCTAAATTTGGTGATTAAAAGCCCTGTCCAAATGTCGTTTTAAACGCGAAATAGTGATGAATGTTTGCATTGCTGTAGATTAACATTAAAAATAATTTGTTCACGAGCTTACGAAGAGATGATGAAAGCTTCTAGACTGTTTCATAGTGCACAGACTCTCACTTCTAGTAATAAATAATCCGTCCCCATTATTACCCACGCCAGTTTTTAAAAATTTTAATAGGCTTAATTCTAGAGACTTTCCACAGATAGGGAGGAAAAATAAATTAAACATTTTATTTACCGAGAAAAAGGAATTCTTGGTAAAAAAGAATCATATTCTTGTAAGTAGAGGAAATATAATTCATGAAGAGAAAATGTTAACTTGGTATACAGGGTTCGCAAAAACTTTAAAAACATTATTTTTCTTCAAGAATATCTAAACTATAACTTTTGTTTTTTTTTTTATTTCTAAAAAAAATATTTAAATAATTTTTTGAGATATAGTGGTAATTGATAAAATTTCAAATATTTTTGATCACATTCGTTACTAGCGGGAAAATTTAGTTTAATATGGTTGTTGGAAAGGGAAAGGAGGTAATTCTAGAGTTTTTTGGGATATTTTATTATAAAATTTAAAATATTACATATTTTATAGAACTTTTAATACCCTTGTAAAAGAAATCTATCTGCTAATGCTATTCACAAAAAATGTAGGGCAAAAAAGTATCGAAAACGCCCGCATTTATAAATTCATAAAACAATAATAAAATTAAATATTACCCCATTTTTTTTTTTTTTTGGTAAAACAATAATTTATTTAATAAAACATATGTTAAAAGTTTACTGATTACAAGTTAAAAAATTAAAAGCTGGCAAATTTTCTCCTACCGGTTTTTTGGTGTATGATAATAATCTATATGTACTTGCACAACGAAAATAAAGAAAAAATAACTTCAGAGAATGCTTGTATATTAATTTTAGTCGTACAAAAATATTGTTTGCACCTCTGGCATAAAGCACTTTTACGCCTGCACTTTCAGCCTCGGGCGTAAAAGTGCTATTTTACGCCCTTGGTATAAAAATAACTATTTTTTATAATCAAACATTTTGATCAACAATGACGTTCTTTCGAAAAATAATATTTTTATCATTTTTTATTCTTGTAAACACCATCCATGGACAGTCTGTGTATATTTACGTTTTACTTACGAAAAATATAATTGATGCTTATATTATTTAATTTTTTGCCCTCTAATTTTTTTTTTTCATTATGATCGCCATTGAAATGTTTACCCATGGCGCACTTTAGGATGTTTAAGAAAATTTTGGACAAAATTAGATATCTCAAGAACTATGAGTCGTAGATATTTGGTTTTTGCACGAAAATGTAGTTAGTAATTATCCCAGAAAAATAATAAATAATAATAAGTCTTAAATATCTTTTACCCAATTTTGCTTTAATTTGGAAATGGTATTTATGGAATTAAGGACTTAACTTATTACCAGCTTAATTACATTTCCAAGTCCAGTGGCGTCTTGAGCAGCGACTAAAAGAATATTTCTAACAAAAAAATGGTACGCCACTGACTGTGTAAATGCGTGTAAAATTTTTGTGCTTTTATTAGATTAAGCAAATAAAAATAAAGCTTTTATGTTTCTTGATTTTTTTTTGTATGTTGTTTAATTTAAAAGAAAAAATAAATAAAATCCACCTAATTACATATTTTTAGACCATAAAGAAGCATTACGGAAACTTTTTCTTTTAAAGATTTTAAAGACATGTAATAACAACAATAAATACTTATAATAGGGTTTATATTCTTTCTAACAATTTTTACTAAAATAGGTGTTTGCACGTATTTACACTGTCAGTGCCGTACCATTTTTTGTTAGAAATATTCCTTTAGTTGCTGCTCGTTACGCCACTGGACTTGGAAATGTTATTAAGTTAGTGATAAATTACCTCCTTAATCCCATAAATACCATTGCCAAATTATTGGGTAAAAGATATTTAGGATATAAAAAAACAAAACAAAAATATTTTTACAAGTTTAACACTCTGTATCTTAAAAACGAGGAATTTTCGGACTCGTGAACTTCTTTTATATTTTCAATAGTAAAATCTGCCCTAATATTTTTTAACAACATTCTGTAACAACCTGTATAAAAAAATCAATACCAGTCTAGTTTGTATAAAAAAATCAATACCAGTCTCGTTTTAACCCCTAACTAACCCCGTTAAAAAAATCTATAAATATTCGAAAGGTTTGAAAGCCAGCTTTCGATTTGATAATTTTTTGTAGGATTTTTGAAGCTTGTGCAAAAATCAAAGATCTACGACTCATACTTCTTGAGATATCAAATTTTGTCTGAAATTTTTTCAAACATCCTATAGTGTGGCGGCACTAGCAGGAACTTAAATTTAAAATTTATATAATTTACATTTAAGTGTTGTAAATTTAAAATAAAAAAGGCAGAGGCGCACTTACATGTTTGCCGCCCGTGGGCTATTTTATTTTCGCCGCCCCTTTCTTCTTCTTTTTTCCTTCAGAAAAATTTTGAAGAGCAAAAAAAAAAGGGTCCCCACTTCCATTTCTTTTAATTATAGGTATAAAATTAAATTCGAAATCCAACAAAATTATTCATAACACATAATCTGCCGCCCCCTAAAGAACGTCTGCCGCCCCCTAAAAATGCCGCCATAGGCTTCAGCCTACTCAGCCTTTTGGTAAATGCGCCACTGAAAAAAGGCTATTTTAGCATAAAATCTACAATAAATACGATGGTTTTGTGTCGAGGAAGGTCGTCCTTTTTGGAATTTTGGAATTAACTTGTTTACTGTAACAAAAAAACTAGTTTCGGTGGTTTTCACTACACAAGCATAAAAATAAGGCATTTAATAATATTTTAACAATCACGCATTAGTATTTAAAGACCTCAAGTTTAAAGTATTTTTATTCTGAGTTAATTACCCGTAAAAATTATTTTATATTTTGCAAGGAGTCCTTATATTTTAATATTTGAGAAGCAAATACATCGTTGACATTGTGACTTATACGAAACTAAACACTAAATATGAATAGCTATTATAATATGGGTAAAATTTTTAAAGTGTGTAGAAAAAATTTAATTTTATAACGAAAAACTGAGTTTTTAATTTAGTTTATCATAATCAAAGTTTGAGTGCTGTCAAAAATGGGAAATATTGAAAATAAATCCGGTGAGTTATGTAGAGTTTGTATTTTTACCTGTTGATCTAGCAGCAACTTATATTTCAAAAATTAAAACTTATTTATTAAATTAAGTACTGTTGATAAAAATACTTTTAAATATCTATAATGAAATATAAATTAATTTTAAGCGCGGGACAATAATTAGGATTTTTATTTGTGCTAGAGTAAATAGTGTTATTTGTTGAGGTTATAACTACATACATGAAGAAATATAATTTTTATTTGAGCTAATTTGTGACATTTGCTCTCTCTTATCTTAATAGAAATCAAATTATACGCTTTAAATTTAAGGATAGCAACAAAAAATGTACTGAAGGAAGATTTTACAAAGGTAAATTACAAAAGGTAGAAAGTTAATTGAAAAAAAATGACCATTTCTTTTCGTTATCATCGTCTTAAATTTAGAGGTTATCAACATTAAAAATGTCATTTTTAGGGTCTCATATGCGGTAAACATACAGGGTGGTATGTATGTTGCCAAGCTAAAGGGTATTATTCGTTACACAATTTCTAGACAAAAAGTTTATATTTATACAGTAGGTCCGAAACTGCTCTGTTTTTAAAATAAAAAAAATTAAAATTGGTATCCTTTTAATTTTAATTTAAGGTTTTTAGAATTGAATGAAACTTAGAAGCGTTAAGAAACAGAGCAGGACATCCCATATATCAAAAAATACTTTAACACATATTTCTAATGGCATAACACTTATTTATTAGCGTTAAAGTGCACTAAGTGAGGTACTACTAACTTATAATAGTTATCAGACCGCAGTGTCTCTCATAAATAAGTTTTATACCATTGAACAAATGTGTTAAAGTACCTTGTACTTTGATTTGTCGGATGGTCCGCTGTGGTTCTCAAGGACTTAATTATAAATTTTAACGTATGTTCCTATTTTAACCCAAACTTTTTCTATATTTTTTAAATAATAACAATTTTTAATTTTTTTTGGCTTGGTATATAAATTATATTAATAAAATGATTTTTAAAATATTACTTAGTTGGTAGCAAAAAAAATATTAGTTCAGACAAATTGGATGTTGAGGTAGAACAATTTTGAAACAAGCTGTTCTTTTTCTTTTTTAATGTGTAGGAATAAGTCTCCAGATGAACATGCTAAAAGTCTATCACGATCACACGATTCCAAATATAAAAAAAAGTTGCCGCCATCTTGTTATTTTTTAGGGATCAAAAAGACACATAAAAGAGTTATAGTTTTTTAAGATAATGGTAAATTAAAAATAAAATAAAATTATGAGTCGAGATTAACTTAAGTGAGATATTCTCTTGTCCAAAAAATAAAAATAGGTATAACTTAAATTAGCCTTTTGAATTCACCTACTTCAAAAATGGCATTAGTATAAGTAATCCCACAAACATTGGCCAATCTTTAGAAAGCACCTAAGGCCGAACTTTTTCAAAATTTCGTCGATACGCACTTTATTGGCACAAAAATCGAGTCTTAGTAGAATTTAAAATGTTAATTTTTGTTATATTTTGAAGTGAACTAGTTTACCATTATCACTTTTATCCTTGTAACTTTTTGTATACCCAACCGCATGCCGTAGGATCCATGTGATTACTGAAAATTTTACACCTTACAAATTAATAAATAATGGATAAAGCATTAATGTTGTTTTTTTTAGCACTATTTAATTTTCATGAACACTGCGGTTCTAATAATGTGGGGTTTTGAAGTGGCCTTGGACGTCATTGGTATAAAATAAAGTTAGCGCTTTTAACCGTTGAGGATTCTTCTTTAAAGACAAGCAAGCTTTTTCAGTTTTGTTAAACTTTTTATGTATATTCTATAATGAACTTTCCCAAACATCATTTATCTTAATAGCTTGTTATGTTACAGTCGTTTTAAACTAAGTTATAAAAAATACGTGGTAACCATCTGGTCTTACATAAACAAATATCTCGGAACAACAAAAATTTATTGATGATTTAAAGTGGAGAGCGGCATTGGTTTTAAGCATTGTTATTGTCGCAAGTTTGTTGTGATTTTTTAGTCTCTTGGATGGGTGTAATTATTTGCGTAATATTTGAGAATTGTTAAAAAATTTGCACATGTAAAACCATTTGCAGACATTGCAAAATTCGCTGGGATTTACACGTGTTGAAATTTTTTTGGCCTATGACCACTAAAGTTTAAAAGTACTTTCTTCATTGCATATTAATCATTTGTTTTTTTATTTTGACAATAGGCGCGAATATTAAATAAAACGATATTTCCACAATTATTAAGACTTGTTTTCACGGTGACAGTTTTCGCGATAGTTGCTATCATGATAGTGACTGTCACATGTTCACTATCGTGAACTATCACCATGTAAATAACCCGATAGTAGCTATCATGATGTCGCGGTAGTACTTTCGCACTTTCTCGCTTGCCTAGATGGTTCGATGTAACATTCATGATAAAATTTGTTGTTTGTTAACGAATTGCACGTGGAACGTGATTTTTACAATAAATCTTACAAATAAATTGTAGAAACTGCAAAGAAAGCTAGAATGAGCAGTAGGCAATTTAACATAATACAATTTTTGGAAGAATATAAAAGGTTGTCATGTTCTCCCGATTTTAAAAACAGAGTGAAGAGGGACCATGCTGAAGAAGTTCTGCTGCCCTTATCAGGACTTTCTACAATATTAATACATTGGTTACTACAGTGA
Source organism: Listronotus bonariensis (assembly GCA_014170235.1). Lineage (NCBI taxonomy): Eukaryota > Metazoa > Arthropoda > Insecta > Coleoptera > Curculionidae > Listronotus > Listronotus bonariensis. The sequence continues at coordinate 46,559 of JACEGR010006344.1, forward strand.
TAGTTTTTATACGTGTAGACACCTTAATTTCATAATAGGACAATCGAGGTTACTATCATAAGAGCACTTTCACAACAGTACTTTCACCGTGAAAACAAGACTTTATATTAAGTCTTTTTTCTATCACTTATCTTTAAGACTTAACAATTTCAGTAATGAAGTTGGTACAGGGTAAAACAAAAATTTCCAAAAAAAGTAGGAATTTGAGTAGGATCCAAAACTAAATATTTAGACATAACTTTTGATTTTAAAGAAATTTTCTTGTTACATTTTTTAAAATAAGGGTACTTTAGTCTTAAGCAGTTTTCACTTTTTTTTGCTTACCCTGTATCTTCTTGAACTTTAATCAAAGACTAATTAATCCGAATCAAGCAATTTTTAATTTTTAAACAATAAAGCACTCTTCATCTTTTTCGATAAAATTTATATTTATTGAGATATTAACAAAAACTGGAAATATTCAAGATGGCCGCCATTTTTTTCTTTCTGGCCATATTTTTATGAAGGTAAACTTTTGGTGGTACCACTTACTATGTGTCTAGCTTGTCCCTAATTTGGTCTATCTTACCCTATTGTTAGCTGATATATTTACTGTACTAAAACACCTTGTCCAGAAATGGCACAACAAAAGAAACGAAATGTGGCCAATGTTAAGGTATTTCTTGTAGTAAGGCCATTTCTGAAGTGGTAGTTTAAAAAAATAACAAAATTTTCGGTTAGTAAGATGAAGTTAAAAGGTTTTTGGTTTTTAGCATTTTGGAAAAGTAAAATATCTTATTTAAGTTCATTTCAAGTAAATTTTAATTTATTTTTAATTTACAATTACCTTTAAAAACGGTAACTTTCTTATTTTAAGAGCTATAATTATGTTTTTGATACCACAAGATGCGTGTTTTTAAGCTCTAAAAAAAGTACCCACATAATTTTTTGTAAATGCATAAATAAAAAGGCAAAAACAAGATGGCGGCAATTTTTTTATATTTGGAATCGTGCAATCGTGGTAGACTTTCAGTATGTTAATCTAGAGACTCTTTCCTACACATTAAAAAAAAGAATAGCTTGTCTTGCTTGTCTCTAATTTGTTCCACCTTACCGTATTATAAACTGATATGTTTTCTGTACTATATTACGTTTAACTTAGTAGACAGTTTGAGGGTATTTAAGTTATGCAACTTTTTCTGGGTGTTATCCGTCATATTTTATTTGAGTTTGTGCATGAACCACACTTTTCTGGCGGAGCGACAATATAACATTAGTGTGTAATAAAGGTACAAACAACAATTTGTATTTTACTGGTTTTTAAAACTGTAACAATTTTTCTGTTTAAAAAAATCTAAGCAAAATAAGAAAAGCTATTCCAGGGCCAATGCCCTTGCCGGTATTGGCCCTTTCAGTAACATTTTTAGGCAGTTACCTTATATAAGTGTATGTTTTGTTTTCAGCGCTTTACGAAGACGATGACGAACCTGACGTGGAAATGGAAAGTCACGGTTCTGTCATTAGGCATCTTTTATCTCAAGTTAAAATAGGAATGGACTTAACTAAAGTTGTGTTACCTACATTTATATTGGAGAGGCGATCGTTGCTTGAAATGTATGCAGATTATTTTGCACATCCTGATCTATTTATTAGGTAAATAAATTATATGTTATTTTTATATAAGTGTGACTGTAAATTTAATTTATAAAGGATAATAACTTAAAGGACCTTAAGAGGACACGTTTTTAATGTTGAAGAAATGAGGGGCCTAGTTTCAAAATGTAAAAGCTCCCTCTATCTTATTTAATAGAATAATGAGATAAATGTTCCAATAGTTGTGTTTTCAGTGCTGAATTTAAATAAATCACTGTTTAGGTAATGACTACATCCATCCATAAATAAGGTTCTTTAAATTGTAGTTATGGTAGTACAAGATCCGAATAGGAGACGACCTTCACCCATCTATTTACAGAATAAAAACTGTTTTATACAAAGATAGTATTAAAACAAAGGTATCGCTATGGGGTTGCCTAAAAAATTAGGTCAAAGCCATATTAAATTTAAAAAAAATAGCCTAAAAATTTTTGATACACCTTTTATAATGGCAACCCCTATATGTTTAAATTCGTACGTATGGTAGTTATTAAAATTTACAAAATTAGCAGTTTTATTTATAAAATCAAAGAAACAAAATGTACTTAATAGATTAGTACTATCATATACAATAAAAAAATAAAAATTGACATTATACAGGTCACTCAAAAATTTTAAAACTAACTTTTTTTTAATTGTCATAGCCTTGACCTATTTTTTTAGGCAACTCTATGGCAATACCTTTGTTTAAATACTATCTTTAATATAAAGCCGTTTTTATCCGGTAAACAGATGGGTGAAGGTCACTTCCTATATGGATCTTAGACTATGGATTAAAAAAATATTTACATAGTAGTGGTAAACTTCTATTTGTAAAGGGTTTTCATTTATATTTACATCCTTTGAACAAAACAAAAGGAACAAATGATCACCAAAAAATTAAGAGGAATAAAGAGGCAAACTTTTTAAAAATAAAAGTCATGTAAATTGATCTATTAAAGAGCTTTAAAATAATATAACTATCTTTAATAGTTTCGGAAATGTGGCCATTTAAAACTTAAGAATAGCAGGTATAATTTTCATTATACTACAAGTCTTGGTTAAAACCACGTATACTTGGGACATTTCATATTGAGAAAAATACCTGGTAAGTAACTATGGTTACTGACTTTTTAAACCAATAAATTTCATTTTTTATTATGGTACCCATGGTTACTGACTTTTAGACCAATGTAATACATTTTAATTACAGGTGTTTTTCTTAACTTAATGCCCAAAGTATAGTGCCGTAGGTTTAATGAAAATGATATCTAAAATTTTTCTGATTTGAGTCATCCTATTTTCAAAACTATTAAATGTGGACTTATTAAATGTTGTATTTTTTAAAGCTCTTTAAAATATCTTTTGAATGATAGTATACATGGCTTTCCATTAAAAAAAGTTTATGATGTTCGTTATTGCTTTGTTATGCTCAAAAGATAAAAGATGAAATACTATGAAACTTTTTACAAGAGGTTTTTTTCTATATTTTTTAGTTATTGTTGTAAGTGGGTGTCAAAAGATAAATGAAAACCCTAAACTTTATTTTTGGGAATCCATTTTTCTAGCTTTAACTTTAATAGTTTAACGCCTTGTGTCTTACAGCCATTTTAATTTTTAGTATAGCAGATCTAAAAGATCCCAGGGACCGCATGGTTCAAGTAGTAAAATGGTACTTATCTTCCTATCATGCTGGACGAAAAAGTTCCGTCGCAAAGAAACCATATAATCCCATTTTAGGGGAGGTTTTTAAATGCCATTGGGATATTCCACTAGATGTAAGCGGTCCAAATGAGGAAACAGTACCTGATGGACCAGTACCATGGTGTAAGAGAAACCAGTTGACCTTTGTGGCTGAACAAGTCTCGCATCATCCGCCAAGTAAATATCAACAATTATTAATGCTATTTTTTTAAATTAAAGAATCCATGAATGTTTGTATAAATTTTAAGTACTAAAAACTGTGATTTAAAGTTTGTGCATTGTACGAGTACTAGATTTTGTGGAATCCACACCACACACAACTTCTCTTTAAACACATAACATAAAATATATGAATACCGTTTTTTTACCCACAAATTAGGATACACTACATGTTTTTTATAAAATAATTTACTATACTTATTTAAAAAATAACTGTTACTAATGACTCCACTATTTATTTTAGTATCTGCGTTTTATGCGGAACATTACAATAAAAGGATAAGCTTTAACGCTCACGTCTACACCAAGTCAAAGTTCCTTGGATTGTCAGTGTGCGTCTACAACATTGGTCAAGGTGTTGTTTCTGTAAGTATTGTTTAAATGAATCACGCAATTCTTTTAAATTTAGAAGACAAAGCAGTAAACATTATTAGAAAAAGCCTTCCTTATAATTCCTAAACAAAATGTATGCCTATATCTACATATATTAATTTATCTTTATAAACCGTAAATAAGTATCTTTATTACCATTCGCACCAGGAACATATTTCTGTACCCAGAGAATATATAATAATATACATTAATACCAGGGGGCTCTGCGACTAACCCCAACTTTTTTAAATTTAAATGTGTACGTACCAGCGTTTAACCCCATAATTTTGAAAAAGTAGTTAAAAACCTTTTATAATTAAAATCAAAACGTATTTCTAATGCTAAAATAATATGGTTAATTTACAACTCTTTTGTCAATCAAAAAACATCTTCCTCTTAAAAATCTATCGAGATTCCTTCCTTTTGCTGTGCTTATGCAGGCATACCATTCGCTTTTCCTGTCGGCTGCGACCTATGCAATATTGGCATGGGGACATTCCCCCAGTCAAAACGCATATTTTCTCTTCAAAGAAGAGCAGTGCGCACTGTTGCCGGGTTGGGGTATAGGGCTGATGTGAGGGCATGTTTTGTAAGTCTTAAAATCATGACCATTCCTTCTAGATACATCTTTGAGTGTGTGCTATATGCCCACAACAACCAAGCCAGATATAATTTAAATAGAGATTTCCACTCATTCAACTCGACTATTTAAGACTGAATAGGACTCGCCCGTCTGTAAATTTTTATGCCCCTCTTTTTTATAATAAATTGCCACAAGAGCTAAAAGCAACGACCTCTTCTGTGTTTAAGGCGAAAGTTAAAGATTACCTTGTACAAAAGGCATTCTATAATTTTCAAGAATTTTTAAATAGTAATGTAAATGTATAAACTGTAAGAGTGTATATATATTATTTCATGTATAAAAAGTGCTTTTTTATTATGTATGTTCAAACTAAGTTTACCTTTTTAAAAATTATTAATTACTTTATATTTTTTTATTAAAAACGTTTTGTGATACCTGCCGACGTAAGGAATAATAATTTATTGTTAATTACTTGAATAAAGATTTGAATTTGAATTTTAAGCGGTTTTCCGTATTCAATCGATATAGTTTATTTTCTAGTTTTATTTAGACTTTTCGTCCCAATTTGCATTTAGAATTATTAGTAAGTAGTAAATATTTTGTAAGAATTATAAGTAGCAATATAAATTTAATTTTATAACACAAGCATGCTTGTGTAAACAAAAATTTTATTTATTAAACCGCTTTAAACGGTTGCGCCACAAAAGTGTACGTGTGCAAGTACCTTAATGTATTAATGATGGATTTAGTTAAGTTACACATAGTATAAAATTATTTCTAGTTTATCGTTCCCGATTTGCATGTCTTGATGCTGAACAAGACAAAAGCATCGTTTTTTCCTAAAAACAAATCAAACAGTGGCAATTACTCCTTTTTTATGACAGCAAAACTACCTGGCATTTATAATAATAATAATAATAATAAATTTATTTATCTCAAGCTATTACAAAAAATAAAATAAATATATATATAATAAAACAAAAACAGTATTTTTACATCAAACATTACATTTGCTTTAACAATCAAAATAACAAGTCTAACAAGAAACAAATAATAATAAATGCACCTAGATGTGAACATCTGTATGTGCACAATTCTTATACCCATTAGTACTGTCTAAAATATATCCTTAAACAGATGTAACATTTCAAAAATCTAACAATATACAAAAAGATAATTAAATAAAAAAGTAATACCAATAAAGAAAAAGCATAAAAAACAACTATTGACATGAACCTAATTAAACAACCTTTCAAAATGAAGAACATTTTCAAAGATATGTCCCTTGCAGGCCATTCTAAATCGATATTTATTCTTCATTTCCTTAATTTTGGGTGGTAACATATTGTAAATTTTGGGGCCTATATAGCTTATATACCTCAAGTTCAGATTATTGTGACTAATAGGAAGTTGCAGTTCTCCGTTTTCATTAGCCCGAGTGGCATAGTTATGGTCTATGACAACCTGCAACCTCCTACGAGTGTGCACAAAAGAACAGGCCGTTACAGCATATATTGATCTGATGTTATTTAATTCCATGGAAAAAAGCATTCTGGTAGGATATAATTTATTTTTTCGTAATATAATCTTTAAGATGTATTTCTGTATAATGTTAAGCTTATGTAAGTTGCTATTATAAAGACCGCCCCACACAACTATGCCATATCTAATAATCGATTCAGCAAATGCCTTATAAACTGTAATTAAAATTTTTCTACCTAAAAACTCCCTCAGTAAGTAAAACTTATGAATGAGCTTACGAATTTTGTTGGATATATAATCAGTATGGGGTTGCCATTTGAGGAATTGATCAATTATTATCCCAAGGTATTTCGTACTAGATGTTTCTGAAATACTCTGGTTATCAACAGTAATAGAATCAAATGATGGTCTGTTGGCTCTAGTAAGGGAAAAGGCAATGTAATTAGTTTTAGTTAAGTTTAAAGTTAGTTTATATGATTGAAGCCAATTTTTGACTACTCTGATTCCGTTGATAGTATGATCCTTTACATTATCCCAACTATCACCCGCGAAAACAATCGCCGTATCGTCCGCATATGAAATAGAAACCCCTCCCATGTTTAACTTCAACAATGAATTTATGTAGGTGACAAACAATAATGGCTCCCAAAACTGTTCCTTGGGGAACACCAATTTTTATTCTTTGTTTATTACTTAAGACATTATTAATTTTTACCATTTGACACCTATCTACTAAATAACTCTGAAATAAATTGAAAACAGTTCCTCTTATGCCACAGGCATGGAGGACACTAAGAAGTCTGTCATGGGGGACAGTATCAAAAGCCTTGGCTAGGTCTAAAAATACAGCTATACATTTTTTGCTTAAATTTAAGTTATTTACCACCTCGGTAACAAGTCTGTGCATTGCATCAGATGTACTCGATTCATCCACAAAGCCATACTGATTTAACGATAATACATTGTTATTTTTAAAGAAAAGAGTGAGCCTTTCCTTCAAACATTTCTCAAAGAGTTTTGCAAAATGGCTTATAAGGCTAATAGGACGGTAATTATTATGGAAGTTCGACATCCAGCTTTGAATATGGGCGTGATTATTGATATTTTAAACTCTTCTGGTACAATTCCGGTTTCAAAAATTAAATTAAATATATGCAATAGCGGATCAATTATTTCTAAGTAAGTCTGCTTAATGGTAATTACCTGAATGCCATCATAACCCGGTGAGCTGTTATTTTTTAGTGAAGCAATATGTTTAATTAATTCATTCTTTGTTACAGGCATAAGAAACATTGAGGTGGGTAGTGGCGAGTCAATTTGACACTCAACTTGTGGAGGGGGAATGGCCTTCGCCATTTCCACTCCGACATTTATAAAATGATCATTACAAAAATTTGACATTTCCAAGGAATCAACAAAGTTTTCTCCCAAATCGTTTTTTATATTAACAGTATCAGTTCTGCTATTTCCCTCATAAGTGGCATCCCTAATAACATCATACAGCTTTTTTAAATTATTTTTGTTATTTTCTATTTGATTCTTATAATAATTATTTTTTTGTTGCAGGATAAGTTTGTTTAGTAAATTTCTATAATTTTTATATTCTTGCTCTAGTCGAGCATTGTAATTTTTTAAAAGTTTCTTTTTCAATCTATCTCTTTTTTAATTGAACTGATGATGCCATTCGTGATCCAACTCTTTATTTTTTTATATTTTTTAAATTTAACAGTATAGGTTTCTGTGGCAAATGATAATATTTCTTTATATGTTTGTAAAAAAATTTTGTGGCGATTTCCGCATTCTTTTCGTTCATTACATTAGACCAGTCGACTTCCTGCAACAGTCGTTTAAATTTAATATAATTTATTTTAGACTTAGTAATGGTCTCTTGGTTTGTTTTAGTATTTTTCAGAAAAGCTGCCTTCTGATTAACTAAAAGCATCACTGGGTTATGATCTGTTATATCTTCCTCTATAATATATGAATTAAGGTATAGGTTGTTTATTTTTAATTTTTGATTAATAAATATATGATCCAAACAAGTTTTTGAAGCAGATCTTGTAACTGAATTAATATATGATTGAAAACCAAGGGCATTCATCATGGCGAGATAATTTGTTACATGAATATCATTTCTATCTAAAATATTTATATTTATATCCCCTACAAAAATTTCAAAATTGGAAAAAGTTATAGTTTCTAAATAAGAATATATGTCGTTAGTAAACTCAGTTTTAGGAATAGGAGGGGGTTTATATATAGCTGATAAACCAAAAGTTACATTATTTAGCTCAAAATTTAATCTACTTATAGTTGCTCTTGAGTTAGGCAACTGTGTATGTGAAAAATCTACACTAATGCTATTTTTTACCAATACTAAGGTTCCATCATTTTTATTATAATTGGCCTCATTATAGAAAATTTGATAACCCGGCACATAACAATTCTTTATGCAATCAATTTGAAAAGTTTCAGTGAGTACAATGATATCTATGTAGCGCAGATTGTAAGTTTGCAAGAAGGTTAATAAGTTATCAATATTTTTATTCAAACTTCTAATGTTTAAGTGTATTAAACTAAAAAGCACTCTTTTTTATTTTTGTTTATGTCTTCAAGGCTCCTTAGGCCGACCACCTCACCCTGTGCACCATTGTCATTTATTTGTTCCAATATATCATCTTGAGCATTAAATACCATTAATTAAGAATTATTGTCAGTTTTATTTTTCAACAGGCTTTTGTGGTACTTTAAAGATGAACAGCTTGGGTCAAATGCATAGTGTTCCGTGTTACTTTGTAGTTTATAAGTTTTGTTGGCAGTAATACAGTTTATGCACTTCTTTTCCACACTTTCACATTCATGGGTACTATGATTACCCGCACACTCACCGCACTTTTGTTCCTTGGAGCATTTGCTGCTCTTATGGGTAAAACCCTGACATTTATAACAGCGAGATACAGTTAGATCATCATAAACAGGTAAACGTTCCCAGTCTATATAGATTTTTCCATAAGTCAGCATCTTAAAATGTAGACTTCCTGAACATTCTGCAAAAATCATGAAATTATTTGGTTTATTTCTAAGCTCTTTAATATATGTTATTTTTAGGTGTTCATTTGCATTTATCCATCTATTTTGTTCGCGTATTTTTCTTTCCAAGCTTTCAGTGGACTCTTCTCCAGTATATCCTGCAATTTTTATTTTTGGCAATATTTTCTTTGGTAATTCTATTTCGTACTTTTCTTTCAATTTACTTTCAGCTTCATCCCTAAATCGCTTCATTTCCTGTTCGGTATCGCACTTCACTACTATATTTCCTTGCTTGGTTTCTTTCATGTTTCTAATTCCAACTTGTAATTTAGCTGGATTTATGGATGTCTGAATTTCCTTCTTACTTTTTTCAACATTTTGAGCTGACTTAGGTTTGAGAATTATAGTAGGGAGATTTGTCTTTGAATTCCCTTTACTACCTTGACTATTTTGAAGTGTGCTCGCATAGGATGGTTTTTGGCAAGCTGCTTTTAAAATTTCAATATCCTTCTTCATTTCTTCCATTAATCTAATCATATATGGCATTCTCGCAATTAGCTTCTGACACTCCCCGCATACAAACAATAATGCTCTTTTTTGGAGGGGCATGCATCTCATTTCCGATTTTCTCCTCATTCTATTTTTTTTATGAGCGCTGTGGTTCGCTCACGGTCCACTCAAGTCGAAATATAATATTATTACATGCAATTTAAAATAGGATTATTAACATTGGCGCTCCGCTCACGGCCTGGTTATTCATTTAAATAGCATTTAAGATATTTGACCGAAACGTGAGCGCACCGAGACCTGAGCACGTAGTGTCCAGTGATCCCTTAGTTAATAATATATTTGTTTGTAGGTTCTTGACCACAATGAAGAATACTTAGTTACTTTTCCAAATGGTTATGGTAGATCGATTTTAACTACCCCTGGATAGAATTAGGTGGAAATGTTACCATTACCTGCCCGCAAACAGGTTATCATTGTTTAGTTGAGTTTATTACAAAACCATTTTATGGTAATAGAAAACATAGGGTCAATGCTGATGTATTTGCGCCAGATGATAAGAAACCATTTCTAAATATTACTGGAGAATGGAATGGCGTAATGGAAGCAAAATGGCAAGATAGGGTAAATAGAAACTTTAAAAATAGTATTTCTTCTCATTCTCTTTTAAGTATGACGAACTAGAATTATATAACACTGATCTTTGCGCTGCAGCAGTGTTCTGGGATTTTTCAAAAGCACTTAACTGTGTAAATCATAAAATACTGTTGCAAAAACTACAAAGTTATACTATAAGAACTGGTCCATATGAATAATCAGTACTAAACAGTTATTCTGTAATAAACTACGGATGACATTACTACGACGATTTTTAAATCCCATTATACAGTTAGATGGCGTGGACTGAAACAAATTCATTTAAAATTAAGTGGCTTGTTTTTTATAAAATTATAAAGAAAAAAAAGTTATTCTTTATAAAAAGTTCTGCATGGTCCAAAACCTAAAATACAATAATCAGATATGAAATCTTGTGTCAGTCATCTACGAGGTTTGGACAAAAATGTAATTTTTGCACAAGAGTAAAGTACGCGTATTTTTGCTAATATCAAAAATTGATTGTGATAAAGATAAAAAAAATGCATATTTAAAAGTAATTTTACATTTTTTATTTATTTTAAACATTTTATTCATTTAAACATTTAACCAATTAACAATCTTTACATACATAATTAAACAATACACTGCAATATACAACTCAAACAAAAATATTAATATGCACCTAGATGTAAAAAACATCTGTATGTGCATGACCCACATAATAAACCTAGATATATATCTCAAAATGAAATAAAATATAATATAACTTAAAGATCCAGAAAACTACAATACACTTTGTACACTTTACAATTTTACATCAAACAAACAACCTTTCAAATTGTTGCCAATTGTCATAAATGTATCGTTTGCATAATATTTTAAATTTTTGCTTATTTTCCACAGTCCTGACAACATAGGGCAACATATTAAAAACTTTAGGACCAATATAATTTATATATTTAATATTTAAGTTGTTGTGACTAACAGGAAGTTGTATTTCTCTGTTATCATTAGCCCGTGTAGCATATCCATGATTTATAACAATCTGTAATCCTTCATGTTTGTGCATAAAGGAACAGACGGTCAACATATATATTGTTCTAATATTACCAATGTCCAAAGAGAATAACATTCTAGAATGATATAATCTATTTTTATTATAAATAATCCTTAAAATATATTTCTGTACAATATTTAATTTATATAAGCTACTATTATATAGACCACCCCATACAAGTATTCCATATCTAATAATTGATTCTACCAATGACTTATAAATGGTAATCAATGTTTTTCTATTTAATATTTCCCTTAAAAGATAGAACTTATGAATTAATTTCCGTAATTTATTCGAGACATAATCAATATGTGGCTGCCACTTAAGAAACTGGTCAATCATGATCCCAAGGTACTTTGTATGTGGTGTTTCCAGAATGCTATAATTATCAACTACAATTTCATTAAAAGGAGGTCTATTTGCTCTAGTAAGTGAAAATGCAATATAATTAGTTTTCGCCAAGTTTAAGGTTAATTTATAAGTCTGAAGCCAGTTTTTTACTATTCTTATTCCTTCTATTGTATGATGCCTAACGCAATCCCATGTATCACCCGCAAAAACCAATGCTGTATCATCGGCATAGGAAATTGTTAACCCAGGTATTGTCAATTTTAGTAATGAATTTATATAGGTAATAAACAGTAACGGTTCCAAAACGGTTCCCTGAGGAATACCAATTTTTATTTTTTGTTTATGACTCAAGACAGCATTAAGTTTCACCATTTGATACCGATCACTCAGATAACTTTTTAATAGTTTAAAAGCTGTTCCTCTAATGCCATAGTTATGTAGTATGTCAAGAAGCTTGTTATGAGGTACCGTATCGAACGCTTTCGCAAGATCTAAAAAACAGTTATACATTTTTTATTGACATTTAGGTTAACAACTTCTGTTACCAGCTTGTGCATAGCGTCAGATGTACTGAGTCCCTCATCACTAAAGCCAAACTGATTTAGGCATAGAACACTATTATTTTTAAAGAAAAAGTTCAATCTTTTTTATGCATTTTTCAAGCAGCTTGGCAAAATTGCTTATCAGACTTATAGGTCGATAGTTACTAATCGATTATTACATTTTAATCATTTGGGAAAACATTTTTGTTTTTTAATTTTTATCTTTTTTCTGCTAAAATCAAGAAAATTTTAGTTTGTATATAAGCACATTGTACATTTTTCTTGTTTTGATACAATATTTCAAAATTTTATTTAAAATTGTCCTCTGAAAATTATATTCATGAAATGCACTAATGTACAAAACTAAATTTTCATCATTATCGCAAAAATAAAAATGTTTTTTTTTTGTAAATAAACAAAATTCTCTATTTAGAAGTTATTTTTAATTTTAAACTTATTTTCCCTATAAAAATTTCGATATTAGCAAAAATACAAGTACTTTACTCTTAAGCAAAAATTACATTTGTGGCCAAACCTCGTAGATGACTAATGCAATTTGATATCTGATGGTTGCTCTTCAGGTTTTGGATCAAACAGAACTTCTTATAAAGAATAACTTTTATCTGTAAAATTATTAATAAAAAAGTTTCCCATAATATATGACGCCAACTTACGTAGACACACTGTATACCTTAGGTCAACACTTATCAAGAAATTTACCATTAAATTCTTTTAAATTTTGTAAGACACGTAAATTGGAACCAATTTATTTTAAATTCAGGAGTTTGTTTGTTGGAGAAGCGCTAAATTTAGGTATACAGGGCTGCACAAAAATAATAATCGACGAAAAGCAACATAATTTTTTCAAATATTAACACCTATTTTTTATTAGATTTTTAAATTTTGCTTCAAATTCTTATACATATTCATATACAAATATGTACATAAAAAAAGAGGTACTTAACTTTAAAACAAGAAAATGTATTGTACTTTCCGTTAAACCTGAAGTGATTTTGGGGGAGATGTCACCCGGTATATAATATACCGTAAAAAAATCGCAACCAGTAGATCCACATGATCAAGCACACAACAAACCACTAAACTTTAAATAAATTTGTTTCAACTTACACAACTTCATCTATTGTGAAATAAATCTATGGTAAATTTCTCGATAACTGTTGACTTTAGGTATAGAATGGTACATAAAACATAGTTTCAGTTTGATGCAGAATTCAGAAATATAACAAAAATAGGAGTTTTCATAAAAAACAATTGAAGTGGCTGTCATGGCTAATTTTTGGGCAACTCTGGGCATACATGAATTTAGTATGAAAAAATCCTAGCCAAAAATAATTCGATTGTTTTTACAAAAAACAAGCCACCGTATAAGGCCTCTGGTATGATAACCAGCGTAAGCGAGCTGGCTGATTTAAAAAAAAGTTCTTTTATTCTTGCATAAAGATCAAAGACAACGCTCTTACTTAATATCGTGTCTGAGGCCTTAAACGTTGCTTCTTTATTAACTTCGACTTGGGTTAACGTTATAAAATATGACTATGGGCGTCATCTACAGATTTTTTTAGTCTGAACCCGAGCCATTTATTGACGTAAATGCAATTGACATAATTAAGAAACAAGTTAGACCGATCAGCCAGCAAGATAGTAACGAGTCGAGAAGACTATGGAAAGAGGTTACTGCAGGTTTAAAATTTAATGATATTGATAAGGCAACAAATGCTAAACAGGCATTAGAACAAAAACAAAGATATGAGGCTAAAGAAAGAAAGGATAGTGGAAAGGAATGGCAAACAACGGTAAGTGTAAAAATGTCAAGAAAGTAAATGAAGAGTTGAAAGTGCTAATTGATCTAAGTGCCAAAATATATATATTTTTTTGTTTTTTGTTAATCATTATGTTCTGTAGGACAGTGCCAATTTCATCATACCAATTGCAAACAAGGTCCAAGTTAAGTATGTCCAGCATTACATTTTTTACTTATTTCTTTGATTTTTGGGAATTTTTAATTTTGGCACTTAGATCATAATTCATAATTCATAATTCATTTATTTTCATGTTATTGACAAATGGTCTTACATACGTCAAAAGATAAGGTTACAACTAGATATAACATCAATTAGCCCTTCCACTCTATAAATTTTACCGTTTACAATTTTTCTTTTTAATATAAGTTTAGTGCTGTAAAATTGACTTATTTTATCATATTTGACCCCATTTATGGCACTTTTAATTTTTAACCTTTTAACAAGTTTAACAAAAGCTATCCAAATTAAAAAGAAGAAAAAAATCACACAAAATTTGTTATGCAATTAGAAATGTATAAATGGACAAATGGTAACCCAATAGGTCATATACAGCGTGTATTTAAACGATCTTACCAAATGGAAAGCTAATTAATTTTACGAAGAAATGTGCCACTTTTTAAAAAGTTCTGCTTAATAAATACAAAAAAATAAATTAAAAAAAATATATTTGTGTGTTGAATATACAGTGTGGCTTTTAAAAAGAGCCTTTTTCCAAATTAATAAATGACTCCTCCAACAATAATTCCAAAACCTACAGTTATAAATACTTACGTTAATTAGAATTTTAACAAAAGTGACCTTGAAATATTACTAAACAATAATTTTCTTTCTTAGAAATGTTTGTTTATTTATTTGAAACATCCATAAATAACAAGACAGAATAAATAAAAAATATTAAAAGAAAACTAAACACCGGAGGGAAAATCAAAAACATTTTTTTCTCTTGTCAATATGTCACAAATTTGACAGCTCTCATTTTGTAACTATTGCTTAGAGTGCAAATATTAAAAAAACAATATAGGACTTTTTCTGTTGCTAATGATAACATCGAGGTTTTCCTGCCAGAAGGGCGTATCCACATAATATGTGATATTCTTTTTATTTACAAAATTTGACGCTTATGGCGATTTGTTTGACATGCCAGAATGCCGTATTCTCTGCCTTAATAGAATAGCCAATTATTGCACTCTTTTTGTGACATATTAACATTTGGAGATATGCTCTATATTGGTTAGGCGGATTCATTTATTGGATGGTCTTCTTGTTGAGTACACGCCTGGAAAGAATGGGACCGCTTCGGTCCTGGTCCCGGGGTATACGAGGCTGACCCTGTTCAGCCCTATTGACCCCTATGAACTGGCCGATCGCCTGAAACAAAATAAAAGAAAACCCCCAAAAAACCCAAAAACTCTAATTA
>JACEGR010006345.1:0-61840 GCA_014170235.1 Listronotus bonariensis
AGCTATTTACGTTACTAGACCGGAAAATGGTATTTTACGGGTCGACGAAAAACATTTACAGGGCGAGCCGTAGGCGAGTCCTGTAGTTTTGAGGAGACCCGTAAAGTATTTCCGGTCAGTATCATACATAATTTTTTTAATTGACCGGAAAAAAAAACTGTGTAAATTTTTAGTGTTATATTTAAACGACAATAAGGACGCTGCTTCAATTATTTCATCTGGATTTTCCATGTCTGACTCCATTTTGGCAAAATGATGCTTTCTTTACTTTACAATATCTTGAACTGTCAAATAGTAACAATTGAACTCCTGACAATTTTTGTCATGGCTAACAAGATTTTTGATATCAGGGACCGGAAAGTAAATGAGGAGACCGGAAAGTAAACTAGGGACCGGAAAGTAAATTAGTCCTGTAAAATAGCATTTTCCGCTTAAAAAATTGAGTACTCTTCTACAGTTAGGTTTCTCCCTTAGGGACAGAACTTTTTTTTTTTGAGAATGGGTATTAAAAATAACTAAAATAATTAGCAAAATGCGGGCCTGTTGCAAAGAAAAAATATCTCACGTGTTATGCATTTTCTTACTACATTTCGAGAAATTGTAGCAGCAAATGATGATCTGGCTATAAAACTTTTAAACTTTAGAAACATCGTTATAGTTCTTTTGGTTTCTGAGCACTACAATTACAAAAAATATTTTTTATTCAAATGCCACAACCTTAACTGCAGTGATGTTGTTGTCTCTATGAGAAACGTAATACATAATAAAATTTTTTTTTTGTATGTTTTATTTTTGATGGAAATATAATACTTATGCCATGATGAGTCGCCCCTGAAGCTGTCAGATTTAACTATCCAATTTGTACTTAACAAAAGTTATTTTTTTACCGGATCAGAGGGAGTAATCTTTCAAGAAGGCGAGAAAAAAGTATCTTATTACACATTAGCCAACTTTGAAGTATTAGAGGGTTTGCGTCTACCTATCTGGTAACAGATTGAATTTAAATATTACACACCAAATAAGTATTTTATTTATTCATAACGAATTTGGGTTAAATTAATAGGAGCCACAACCTGTATTTTGCTGCTTTATGTTATTGTTGGTTTGTTTACTTTTTTTTTCTTTCTTTTATCATAAAAAGGGGACTTGTTGTTCTTCTTCGTCTTTATTAAGAGGTTTGATTTTTTAACTTCATGTTTGTATTATATTCGACGTTCCTTAATTTTATATAGTAAGTAGTTTTAGGTTTATCGCATTTTGTTTAAATGACTTTTTTTTTTTGAATATAAGAACTACAATATTATTATTATTTTTATATGTTTTAATATTGACCTCAAGCATGCCCCCCCAGAAATAAGTGTTCAAAATTTTTTTAAACGCATAACTTTGAGAATCTAAATTCGATATAAAGAAAAAGGGCAATTTTTGGGGAGGGTCCTGGTAGTTGTATTTGTATAACGTCTGTGGTGGTAACTACCACGCTGTTAAAATAGTGCTGTGAAACTACAAAATCTGCATGTGTTGTTACTTAAACAATCATAACAATTCTGAAGGATTAAATGGATTAAACATATAAGAAACCAGCACATACGGTATGGTATCCTCTATATAAGCCTTGGAAGTTATGTCATTTAGGATTTAAAACAAAATTTAACTGTGCTTGTGACCTTATATAATATTTGTTGGAGAACTTACCTTTTTATGCAATTTAAGATTATACATTTATTTGTAATTAAAATAAGCAAAACAAAGGTTAAAAACATTAGAGTTTTACTGAATAGCAATATAATATATATTATTAATTGTCTAAATCTCGCCATAAAACTTTGTTGCACACATACTGATAATGCTTATACCTATTTTGTCATGTTACGCTTATTTTGTCTGAAACAGTATTTAATGGTTTTGTTTTTGCTATTTTTATGAGTATTTAAGACAATTGTAAAGGTAAACTTGTATGAAAATGGAAAAATATCATTTGCATTAAAATTTGTACATTAAAAATATTTTACTCGCATCTCATTTTTATTACTCTTTGAAACAAAATATTTTACAGGATTTACTTTTAAGTTAAATTATTTTTTTAACAGCTTATAGATCTCGTAAGAAGTCAAGTGGCTAAAAATAATTTTTTAATTAATTGTTTTTAAAAAAGCAGTTACTACCGATTAATCATTAAGAAAATAAAAATTTAGAACTTAGTGCGGTGCATTTAATGGTTTCTTTTTGTGGGTTAATTGTTTTAATAATATTATAAGCTATAGGCCATTTTCATTAAACAAAGTAACCAAGGTTCCTAAATAACTACAATTCTAGCACGCACTGTTGAATAAAAAGTATGGTCAAAGCGAATTTCGAGTAAAAATAAAAAAACTTGGTTGGTATACGCAGTATTATAAAGCTGTTTTTACAGTTTAAAAGATGTCTTGTATAAAATTTTTCTGCTACAATTTTTCGATCTGCACAAGCGCACTTTGCAGCAATTTTTAAAAAACGAAAAATGCGCGTGTGCAGATCAAGAAATTGCAGCAAGAAAGAAATGCATGCAAGAAAACTTTAAACTGTAAAAACAGCTTTAGTAAACAAAAAAATGCATTTATTTAAGGATTGTATAATAATGCACACAGTAGTTAAATATATTAGGTGTGTGTATAAGATTTTAATTTTTTATATTGATTATTTTATTATCAATAAAAATGCCTTTACATGTTATTCCCCTATAGATTAATGTAATGGGTAAATATTATAAAATTTTAATGTGTAATTGATATATTTATGTATTCAACGTGTCCAAGATAAGGAGGGCCAGTATGGGCATCTTGGAAATGGTAAGAGATACGAAGTCGGTTAAATGGGAACAAAGTTGAGTTTTTATGTGCCCAATAATATGCTGTTTAAACAGTTTTAAAATTTCGAGTATTTTCGGAGATATCCGGAAAATACCGAAAAAGTAAAAATTTGTTTAATTTTTTTCTCTGGTCTTATTTAAATTCGAATTTAAAAATAAATTGCACTTTTTACATTGCCACTTTTTCTGCTTTATCTAATAATGGTATTTCTATTTAAACTGCGACGTTTCGTTTTCGTAAGACCATTATCTACTTTATTTTTTAAAAACGGTCCTGATATTCTTATATCAAAATTTAAAAGTCTATTTTAATACAAATTCAATGATGACGTATCACACATTAAGGTTTAAACCTAATACGGACCTGTATTTTTAAAAATTTGATAGGAATAATTATCTTTACATTTTAAATTATTAAATTATTTTAATAAACCAAGCAGAACTTAATAAAAATTACCTAGCATCACTTACATACTTATTTTAAATACGTAATAAGGCCCTGTATTTTTAGAATTCGGTAAAAATGGTAAGCTCTAAAATTTTAAAATATTACATAAGCCTAGTACAAAATAATAACAAAAAATTAACAAGTAATAAATGGTCAAATAATTCACTTATAAAATAACAATTTTTATACGAAACTTGTGTCCGCAAGCATCTTTGATATTTTTTATCTAAAATATCAGAAAAGCCTTAAAAAGTAAATAATTAAGTTGGTAATAGATCATTTGTTTTTCTTAACATTGATGGTAAGATCCTAAATCTGCGCAAATGCAAAACAACTTAAAGGGATTTTGCATGATTTCGCGAAAATTAATGATTATACCGTCATATCGTCAATGTTAAGAAAAACAATTATTTATTACCGACTTAAATATTTGTTTTTAGGGCTTTTCTGATATTTTAGCAAACTTACAGTTAAAAATTATTAAGTATGTTTTGCTTGTTGTTAGATTTACCCAAGTAGAAAAAAGGTAAAACATGCTCCGCATAAAAATTGCCATTTTATAAACAAATTATTTAATCATTTATTATCTCTGTATATTTAGGTTTCATTTTTCATTAAACAAATGTATTAGTTTAAAATGTAGTACTTACTATTTTTACCGAGTTCTGGAAAATACAGGGCTGTATTACGGATAAACCATAATGTAAATTTAATATAAAATTGGCTTTTTAAATTTCGATATTTAAATATCAGGACCGTATTTTAAAAAAATGTAAGTTACTGATGCTGGGGGTTTTAATTATGTTCTGCTTGGTTTAATAAAGCAACTAACCTAAAAGGTAGAGGTAATCATTTTTATTAAATTTCTTAAAATACAGGTCCGTATTGGGATTAAACCTTTACGTGTGATACATCATTGAATTTGTATTAAAATAGGCTTTTCAATTTTGAAATAGAATTTTGATATTAAAAACGAAACGTGGCAGTTCAAATAAAATACCATTATTAGATAAAGCAAAAAGTGGCAAGGTAAAAGTGAAATTTATTTTTGAATTCGATTTTAATAGGACCAGAAAAAAAACAAATTTCTAATTTTTTGTTTTTTTTTTCCGCATATCTCCTGAAATACTTGGTATTTTAAAACAATTTAAACAGCATATTATTAAGCAAATACAACCTCAACTTTGTTCTCATTTAACCGACTTGGTAACTCTTACTATTTCCAAGATGCCCATCTCCTTATCTTGGGCACGTTGTATTAGTTATACAGGTATGTCCTACTTACGGAAGTAATGAATTAAAAGGTATTATAAACAAATATTAATAAGCTATTGTGGATTTAGAGGGTGGATAAAAGTGTTAATAGTTTATTACAATTTTATTTGTAGTGCGAAATTAAAAATTACTTTTAACATTATGCATATCCCAATATTGTTTCTGTTTTATATTATTAAAGTAACTACTTTGTGCACCCGAGTAAAAAAAAAATATTTAGGGCAATCGGCACGGATCCATGGTAAATAATACACCCATTCACACACACCAATAATCACCATAGACCCGGTACACCCTCTTGATAAGTCCCTGTAAGGCAGGCGAACTGCATTAGTGGGGAGGGTCCACAGCCCTCACCAAAAAAAAAAACTAGAATAACTACTGGTTCCTAAAAATGACAGTTTATGTATAAGGAATTAATAAGTAACTTTGATGACGCTGATTTTGGGAACAGTTACATACTTCCGTTGGCAACATCGTTCGTATGCTGCAGTCGGCGAATCAACTGGCGCGGCCGTTTCAAAATAGACTAAATACGCTTGGGCGTCATCGCCAGCAGGTTCACTTCCAGGGTGCAAAAAGAGGGTCAGGAAAAGAAAATTTGAAGACACCAAAAACAAGGTCTTTACCTAATAAAACGACTTTTTTCAATCTTTTTTCATAAACAGGGCACACACACTAGTGTATTATTTTTTGTATGTATAGCATTCGCCTTAAAGTATTTTAAACTTAGTATATTTAAATATTAAAGTAAGATTATATTTTGGTATAAATAACCTGCTTAAAGGGTTTAATTTTATATTGTTATACTTTTTTCCGTAAATAAATATTTTAGTTATGGGCTATACATAGATATTAACTTGTGTTTTTTTTTTTTACCGTGTTTGTAACTTTTAAAATTAATTTAGGCTAGTCCTAATCGTAAAAATTGCTGGATTATTATATAAGTATTATATAAATTATTGTAAAGAGATGTCAATACAGGGTAAGCTAAGAAACAAAATTAAAATTTAAATATTTAAAACACTAAAAGAGGTAAGCGTAACATGTTATAAATATTTGTTGTTGTTGGGATTAGGGCTTGAATTATAGAGTGTGTTTTATCAGAGAAACATGGTAATCGACGTAACCTTTTAATGCAACTCTGTATGAAAAATTCATTGTTAGTTCCTTCAAAATCATGCCCATAACACCTATATTGGTTTAATAACTCTCGGTAATAACTAAGATAGCACATAAAAACGCCCAATTTTGCTTACTCTGTACATTACTTTAGTCCAACACTTTTGCAATAAACGTTGATTATACCTTTTATATCCATCTTAAAAGGTTTTAAAAATACAATTAAACTTTTGTCCAAAGTTAGGTTCCAGGTTAGCTAGCCTAATCTGTTTTATTGCAAAGAAAATACAATTTGTCTACCTTAGGATCAGTTTAAAAGTTACTTCTAATGTCCACAAAACAGACAAGAGAGTAATTTAGTTACCTTGTTTCTCGTCAGGTTTTGTTGAGTTTTTCTGAAGGATTGACAGGGTTGTCCAACGAAGGGTAAACACCCTCGTAATTTCTTTATTTCAAAAGATATTGAAAAACGGTTTATACAAAAGTTGTAGGAATTTTAGAGGAGAATATGAGCAGTTTGCCATGAAAACAATTGAACATCTAATAAAAATTTATACGAAAAAATATGGTTATCTTCCTTATTTTAAATGGAACACCCGGTATATTATGTGATTTTGGATTCTCTAGAAAATTCTAAACCTTTTTCATCAAGGGTGTTACATGTCTAAAATTAAAAGTTTCGGAGCAATGGACAATTGAAAATCAGTAAAATGTCTTATAGCTTATTCTATTAAATAGGCTGAAATGCAAAAAATGTCAACAATGGGACACGTGAACAGAAAATAATAGTGAACAAAAAATACTAGTATTATTGTGAAAAAGCGTGGGTTGCTTGATATACAAAAATATGGCACAGAGCACCCCACGATTTTTCACAATAATACTAGTATTTTTTGTTCACTATCATTTTCTGTTTCTATTAAGAATTCTTAGATTAAAAACATTCAGGAATACTCAAGTGGCAATACATCTGTGATAGATAAACGAATTGTTGACATTTTTTGCATTTCAGCCTATTTAATAGAATAAGCTATAAGACATTTTACTGATTTTCAGTTGTCTATTGCTCCGAAACTTTTAACTTTAGACATGTAACACCCTTTATGAAAAAGGTTTAGAATTTTCTAGAGAATCCAAAAATCACATAATATACCGGGTGTTCCATTTAAAATAAGGAAGATAACCATATTTTTTCGTATAAATTTTTTATTAGATGTTCAATTGTTTTCATGGTAAACTGCTCATATTCTCCTCTAAAATTCCTACAACTTTTGTATAAACCGTCTTTCAATATCTTTTGAAATAAAGAAATTACGAGGGTGTTTACACTTCGTTGGACAACCCTGAATTCGAAATTTTGTTGAAAGGCAAAACTTGGCAACAGAGTAAATGTGGATAAGTAAACGGTAAAATAGATTTTAGGAAGAAAATCAGAGAACCTAACCAATAAAAATACAATTTACACAATCGCATCTGTACATGTTTATATTTGAAATATTATTTGATTTAATTATAATAATTTATTAAAAGAATCAATGTCCTCATTTATGTTCAGCTGTTAACTGCTTTCATCACCGCCTACTAGTATCGCACCCATTTGATAAATTATGTAGTTGGAAACTGTAGTCTTGCTTTTAATATCTTGAATTTATTTAGAAAAAGAATACTCCACGTTACGTAAATATATTATATTAAACAATGCTAGTATAAAACAGGCATTATTTTGAGAGCTGATCCGTAATGTAAAGCTCTAGTTTCTTGAATTTGGTCTCTCAGATATTATTAATAAATCAAAATCTTTTTGACACAGCTAGTCAGCCGCCTCAGCAGTTTTTCCAAACATTTCTAATAGAAAATTACCGGGCATTCAAAATACGTGGTAGCAATTCTGTGATTCGTTTCTTTCTTTCCATCTTGAGAGCAAAACGGTTGCCTAAAAAGACTACAAATTGCAGGTAACTTATATCCACTGCCATCTTGTAGCTTCGTAAGAAAATTAGAAAACTTTGCCTTGTTATTGTAAAACGAACTCCATGTTCCTGTGAGACAAAGCTTTAAGCTGTATGTCTTTTTTGACCAATCCATATCAATTACCTTCTTCATTTCTAAATTTTTTACTTCTTTTAAGCTAAAATGGGCAACTATATAACTTATTGCAGTACAATATCAGAAATTACCAACAAAATATATCGCATATCACTCGGCATCCACTGACGTCTTCAATTATTTGTAGGTTTTGTTATGTTAGATACCAAAATCACGAACGAATGGGTCTTTCCATAAATGTTGATTACAAAATTTTGAAAGTGATAATCGAGAATACTGATTTACGATGAGCATGATTTTTATACGACATTCCATTGATCTCGCATGCGATATAATAGTATACAAATAACGGAATTAGACTGGGTGGCTTGGTTTTATTGGAATGCACTGCTTTATGGGGAAAATTAAAATTCCTTAAACGATAACAAATTGTCTTTCATCCTTATAACCCTTTTAGTTTCTAACAGTCAATAGCCTATTTATAGCTTGCTTTTATAATCTATAAGGTTTTACAATAGACATGTTCTTATTTTCTATTTGTTCTGTGGTCATGGCAAAGAATAAATGGTATATACCATTTATGGGTGGATTATTTATCGTGATCAATACATTTCAGGAAAAGTGTAATTTGTTACTCTCGGACAAATCTATTTATTATTAATTGTGTTCGGATACTATTTATAGGGATATCAATATACAGCTGACCCAAAGAAAAGCTATTTATTGACTTTATTGTTGCATGTGGACAGTTTTTACATTATTTAGTAATATGCAATGATATCTGATATACAAGGGTTTGTGCTCAACATTTGTTAAGCTAGTGCTTATTGTTTTTTTTTGGGCTTTTTCAAAATTTGCTAAAGTAAAATGGCATTTAAATTAAATAAAAATAAATTAAGTATGTTAGGTTTACATTAATGTTTAGTATTGTTCAGTGATGGCGAACCATTGGGCAAGCGTGCCCAAGTTGGCAACACGCGAGGTAAAAATCTGATATGGGCACGCGAGCATGTTGTAAGTTTTTTTCTTCCTTTATTATTGGTGGAAGTGGGAAAAAGGAAAATACTTTAAAGATTTTTTTACTTGGTCTTCAAATTGTTAAATTTTAGAGACTACCTTGAAATTTGAACGGCAGGCTATCGGCTATATATTGTATTTGAAGTTAAAGAGGTGATAGTCTTTTTTGGTCTTTAAAATTGTTTATGGCAGAAAAACAAAATCATTTTAATTTTTACAAAAATAATGATGGTTACAAAGGTTTGCCATCACTGGATAGCTGATCATAGAATTTATCGTAAATTAGTACTTTTTGGCTGGATGACCTTAACTTGCTAAAAATAAAACAGTTTTTCGTATTTTAAATATTATTACCTTTATTAATTTAACATAATGTAGGAAAAATCCAAATCTATAACAAATTCTAACAGCAAAACATTTTTAAATAAAAAACATAGCATAGGATAATTATTGCAGCATGGGTGGGGCAAAAATAACATTTTTATTTTCTTTGCTACAAATTAATTAGTCCATATATAATAGATGCCTTTAAGGGTGTTAACTTCTCTCTGCAGAAAACCTAATTTTGCTATGATTACCAAGCCTATTTTCATAAACACAAAGGCTTGCTATTTTGTCCAGTAATAACTGGGATAGTCCATAAAAAACGCCCAATTTTACCCACCCTGTACAGTTTGGCTTAAAACAGATAGTAGGGTGACCCCTTCAGGTAACGTTGAGACCCGTAACGACTGGAAATTTGTATAGTGATGAGTCATGTCCTGGTAAGTAGGGAACATCATCACCTGGCAGGGCATCAGCCAGCGCATCATCGCCCTGTATATTTTTAGAAAGTTTAAAAACATAATAAAAACAGAAAACTTTGGAGCTGTAAGCTTCAATATTTTCTAGGATTTGGTTCATTCATAGTCAAGGTGTCAAAAAAAAAAAAAATTGACAGGCGTTTCTCGATGAGCACAAGTACCTGCCAGGCTAACAAATAATGACAATCGGAACTTTTGCAGAAAACGCCTTAACAATTAAAATCATCTAAACAATTATTTCAAAAAAAAGTAACCTGGTAACTTTGTTTAAGAAAACAAACCCTAAAGCTAAAGATTTAGCTTACGTTGTGAATGTTAAATATTTTGTTGGATATCACTTAGACAAGTTCAAAATTGTACTTTTCTTTGCTTCTAACAAAACTGATGACGGTAGCTAAACTGGCACTAACTCAGGTTAAATGGAGAAACTTTTAGGGATATTTCTTCTATAAATACGAAGCAGAAGGAACATAGAAAAGAAAAGGAACCCAGAAAATATATAATAATGTTGGAGTTACGTAACACCTTAACAACTAATGTACCAATTTTTAAGGTACCTTAAATAAGGTATTAAATTAGTTGCGCAAGGTGAGAAATAATATGTATGTAATTTCTTGTTTGTGTTTATTTATCAAATATTTCTTAAATATAAGTTAATTTATAATAATAATTAAGTTTTTGTTTAAAACGTTAGTAAATAATTTTTATTTTTAAAACTTTTTAATCTGCGGTTCAACCAAAAATGTTAAAAACTAATAATAACGCCGGTTTGCTTAATATTTTTATTTAACTACATACTTATATATTCTCAAAGAAAATAAAAATTTCTACAAAAAAGCTCTCTCTACATATATTTTTATCAAATAAATCGTTTGCATATAAACGGATAACGCAATTTACCTTAGTTGGAAAAGTACCATTTGTACAGACCTTCCACAACCCACTTCCTGGTGGCCTGAGAATGAAAGTGTGAATAGAAAGCTTTTGTATGGAATTAAATGTTTTATCAGAAATATCTTAAAGACAGTTTCTTATAGCGATATTAGTTACCTTTATGTTTTTGTGCAAAAAATATGGCACAATAAAAATTCTTTACCAAAATTAAAATGTGCAGGAACAAAAAAAATAGTTACTAGCACTTTACAAAAGCTGACCAAAGGACTGCCAAGGTGGCTCCCTCTACAGATTTTATGACAAAAAATATTATAGCATGTTTTGACTCCCCACTCCTGAAAAATCTTTTAACGCTAAATTTTGTTAATTTTTTTTTATTTTAATAACTAAAATATTTAAAAATAGCTTAAACAAAATAAAGTTAGACATCCTGTATCTTTGGAGGCGATCAACTTTTCGAGCATAGGTAAAATGCATTAGATAGTGTATTTTGGTCCAAGAAATTTGTTGTAGTATTTTGTATAGATTTTTAACAGAGTCTATTTTAAAAAAAAAAGGTTGTTGCATGATAATTTTTTTTATTGTTTAAACAATTCACCATCTCAAAGGTTATTTTACGCAATAAGATTCGACAAATTATTTTTAAATTCAATTTCAACGTCGAAGAACTTTAAAGCAGTATGAATTTATTGAAAAAGTTAAGAAACCTTTTTTAAGGGCAGCAAATATATATTTTTAATATGTTTTGAATTAATATTAATAAGATATTTGTAGCAGTAACAAAAATCAAATTTAAAAAATAAAATTGAAAAAAATAGTCGATTTAGAATAAAAGCTTTCTAGGGAATTCAATAGGCCCTATTATGTACACCCTAAGGTAGCAAATTTTAATTGTAGATATATTGAATTTGATTTCTTTTTCTTAAATTATCGCCAAAATTGACAGATTTTTTTTGTAATAATGCCAATATTTGCATTTTTGTAAAAATGCTAACACAAAATTATTTAAAACGCCGCCTAGAACAATGACGTAGTTGAAGTGTGCTTACGTCACAAGAATGCAGGCTGAGATACATCCCTATTCTATTGCTTTTTTTCTTTTCCTGACATATTTATAAATATAGACATAAATATAGATATTTTTATACATTAATTAAAATAGTTTTTTATCATTGTAAAATTTTTGCTGAGGGTTCATTATCTTTAAGAATATATGTGGGTATTTTTTTTAACGATTTGAAACTTGGCATAAAAAATTCTTCTTGTTCAAAAACTATTAGTCAAAAATCATAGACCTTTTAATTTCATTATTCAAGCTTCTTGCAAATAGGAATAAAGAAAGCTTTACATGCGCGACGTGACGGGCAGGACATCAGCGCGGTAATACTATATAGAAACATAAGTCGCATCTGCCAGTGTGATTTTGGCGACGTGGAGTTTGTTATTTCACTTGCTAAATCAGTTTTGATGGTTTCATGCGACAAAGGAAATTACTTTTTAAAGTTTCATGTAGCACAGTTTTATCTAAATAAAGTTTATGAGAAATTAACGAATTTAAACAATAAATAATACAAAAATATGATCTTGGTATTAATGCAAACTTTGGGTTGCAGCAATATTCTACAAACTATTGGTATAAGAAAAATTAGCCATATGCTTCGTAAGCCTTGAAATTTTTAAAGAATTACTTTAATGAGTAAATTAGTTGCGCAGGTGAACCAATGTGCTGGCATGTATATTTAGTTTGTGTTTGTTACCAAATATTTCTTAATATACTCAAAATTGATTTATAAACGATTAAGTTTTTGTTTAAAACGTTAAAGTAAATAATTTTTATTTTAAACTCTTAATCTGCGGTACAATAAAAAAATATTAAAAAAATAAGCAATGTAATTTTTACGCCGGTTTAGAAAATCAGTTATTTAATTTTTTTTCTCAGTGATTAGCTTTGTATACTTTGGGCACTTATTATTGAAAATATAAATGTAGTAACTAGTTTGCATGACTTTACACAATGATACATTTTATTACATCATTAGCCTAGGGGGTTTAGTCCTACAGCTGTTTACGGTTTAATATCTTTTTCATTAATAATCTCTATTTTTTTGCTGTTGTAAATATCTAAATATTGTTATTGGAGCGATGTATATGAAATATTTCTGCATGATAAAGTCTTATGTTGGCTACGACAAATTGATGAATGGCTACTTTCAAAAAATAAATTCGTTCAATACACATATTGGTTTAACAAAATGGCACAGAAGATTGTAATCATATCATGCTTAATTGGTACAGACAGGGACGCCTGAAATTAAACAGGCTAAAAGCCCTCATTACTATTAAAGTTATTTTACACCTCTAATTTTTCCGAGGCTATAAATTTTTGGTTTCTGATTGTAACAGAGTTTAATAAACGCGCATCCGTTACTTTTTTATTTAAACAATATGGAATTTGAAGCGTCCAAGTAAGAAATAATCAAATACTTAAGTATTTAGTCCTTGCTGAATATAACTAACTGTAATACCAGCAAATGTTCAAATTTTCCGAGGCGCAGCTACCGCTGTATAAGCCGTCGAAAGTGATGATCTACAGGACCCCCAGGTACCTTATAGGCAAAGATTAGCGGTAAAAGACTGTTGAAATTGATCGAGTTACAAAAATTGAAAAAAGCTTAAGAAAAAAGCAATGCCGAGGAAGAAAAAGCAATTTTTTGGAGAGTTTCTTTTTGGTTTTCAATTTTTTTTACTGACTTCTCCAAGGAAAAATTATCATTAGTTTATTGTAATTATGCATAAAAATTGTATATTTTAAGTAAATAACCTTCGTGGCTTATGTGGCATGACGTAATCCATTTCAGAAACTTTTGACTACTTCGTGGCAGAAATCAGGTTTTATTTTAGTAACTTTGAGTCTAATCACCTGTTTCAGCTCCGCAATAGTGTTTGGGTTATTTTTGTTGGCTTTGCTCTTCAGATACCGCCAAAGAAAATATTCCAAAGGAGTTAATTACGGTATCGCGGCGACCAATAAATATTGGAAACTTGCCGTGCAGTAATTGTATCATATCTCCTCTCCTGATGTGTGATAGGTGGCATCATTCTGTTAAAACCAGAAATCTTTTAATTCCATATCTTTTACCTGCTCCCAGAAAAACTCTGTTATCATGTTCCGATAGCAAACGCCACTAACCGCAACAGCGTTCTCCGTATGATCCTAAAAAAACGGACCAATTACGCCTTCGAACCAGAAGACACATAAAACAGTCTACTTTTGAGGATGCATTTTCACTTCAACAACCTGACGTGAATTTTCCAATCCCACAAGGCCGACTTTGTGCGCCAAAAATTTACTTAAAGCACGAAATGTAATTTTCTTTGATTGGCAATTTTTATATTAGGCTTGAATAATTTTAACATGTTTTCGGTGGTATATAGCTCCATGACTGTTTTCTTTATATTTTTCCTTAGAAATGTTATGTCGTCTTTGACAAATTTACATGTAATTTTATGCCTTTTCCCCATCGTTATTAGGCGATTATTTTCTAATTTTTATAGATTTTAACATTTTGGGTGTAACAATAAACTTCTAAAGACCTTATACAAAGAATAATTTTTATTTCCTAAACTTAATTTTATCTTTTGTTTATTGTTTTTTTTTGTCCAGATTTGTATGTCATATTTGACTTGACATTCGAACCAAAAACAAGAACTTCTAGACTTTTACATCGTTTTTTTTTCACTAATTTAAACAGTGTTTGGTACAACACTTTTTGCACAAATAAAACTTAGAAAAAATGTGTTCTGTAATATTAGTTTGTGGTTTTAGATAGAAATATGCCTGGGTAGATTTGTACAATTGCTTCATGCAAGAGTAATAGGTTAACACTTAAGAAAGAAGAAGTTAACTTAATTTTTTATTTATTTCCTAGGACAAATAATTTAGTTTTATCTACACTCAGAAAGGAATAGATAAATCGGTGTAAACGAGCAGACAAATTTAACCCGAATACAACAGGAATTGGTTCCTTACATTTTACATTAAATGATTATAAACGTGATCTACAGAATAAACTGTTAGGTAGGTACTAGTAAATTTATTTTTATAAAAAATAAATTTTAATATCTTATTTTTATATTTTAGGTCTACCTCTGCGCCAAAGAAAATTGCAGTTAACACTTTAAATTTCACTTATAGCTGTATGGTATCCTTGAAAATAACTAATGAGGATACTATTTGTGCCAAA
Organism: Listronotus bonariensis; assembly: GCA_014170235.1. NCBI lineage: Eukaryota > Metazoa > Arthropoda > Insecta > Coleoptera > Curculionidae > Listronotus > Listronotus bonariensis. The sequence goes on from JACEGR010006345.1 coordinate 14,698, forward strand.
AGAGCAGAAAAAAAGGAGCAGAAATGATCTGGTACACTCTTTGGTCACAAATACAAGCAATCCTGAATCTTTCCAGATTTTAAATGTTCCAAGTACATTCACAGCAGAGGCAAATGTGGTGCCCTCTCACTTTCAAGTATCAAACGAGCCAAGTACATCTATCAAAGACAATTATTATAAACAGAAGTATAAATATTTATTGCGAAAGTATAACAGACCTAAGTGCAATTCTAATAAAAGGATTGAACAATATGCTTAAAAATGTTATTAAGTACAATACTATAATTAGTCAATCGATACAAAAAAATTATTTATAACTTTTAAACCGTAATTCACAAGTAAAAAAAAATTGTTAATTAATAAAATTGATATTAATAAATAAAAAAATGTTTTAATCATTATATCCAAAAACTCACTAGTAAGAGAAAATTTGAAGAGCAAGTAGATAAAGGAAGCAAGTAACATTTTTTTTATTCGACTTTTCTTCACGAATAAGGGTGGTAAAATAAGTGCGTTAGTTGTGTCATTTATAAGTTATTTATGTTTAAAATATAGTCTAGGCATCTCTATATTAAATATTTTTATCACTTACTTCCTTATTCGTGAAAATACCAGTCGTAAAAAAAATATTTATAACTTTTAAACCGCTGCTACAGTATTAATGACTTTTGGGTAACTAAATTCCATACTAACGCTTCTTTCCATGTTAAAGGTACGAGCACATACGTTGGCATCGGACCGACGGTACGAATCGGAAAAAAATGGTTTTATTAAAATTAAATGAAGCAGTGCACCTATGTGCGGGCGACTTGCACCGGATTTAAAAAATCCTGCAAGAATATAGCAACTTGAATTAAAATCCGGCCATTACCATTTCATATGTGCGATACAGGTTAAAAATTGCATTATTTGACAAGAATTTAAGCCGATTCCTACCGGAGGGTTTTAACTCAGTGGTTTTATGCCATGGGTGAAAAGGCGCTTACTTTTAATATTTACTCATGATTTACCCATGACTTGCATGTGCGTGTGTGTAATTTAATTTCACCAAAACTATTTTTTCCGATACGTACCGTTCATCCGACGCCGACGTATGTGGGCATACCTTTAAATGGCGGATATTCAGAATTTTAGGGTGAACATTTTTTTTTTTCATTTACTGTATGCAATTTTGACAGAGGTAACAAATTTATTATTTTGCTTTTACCGTTTGATGTCTTAACCTTTTTCTGCAAAATGGTAAACCCTATACTACAACCATTTCATATGTGATTAAAATTACAGTCATTTAATTAAACCATTAAAAAACGATAAAATAGTTACATTTAAACAATATATTATTTGGTTTTTCTCCAGAATAAAATTTAAAGTTTATTTAACACTTTAAGAAAATTAAAACTTTAAACAACATTATGAAGAAATACCCTGCTCTTACATAATATAATAAAAGTTATTATTGTTTTAAAAGAAATCAACAATGAAATAGTCAATATTAAGTTACTTACAATACAAAGCTTTCAATCTATAGATTGATATAGATTTATTTAAAAAATGTGACTGCTGATATGAGGTTCTAGGTAGGGTTATCCATCTTGGCTTATTAAAGTAATGTTATCAATTTAAAATGCAGAGTTAATTATTTTTTCAGAATTTCTAATAATACAGGTCCGCATTAAGGCTAAAGGCTAATGTGTAGTACATCGTTGAATTTTGTATTGAAATTGGCTTTTAAATTCCGATATTAGATTATCAGGACCGTATTTAAAAAATAAAGTTGATGATGGTCCTACGAAAACGAAACGTCGCAGTTTAAAATAAAATACTCACCATTAGATAGAGCAGAAACAGTGGCAATGCAAAAGTTGCATTTATTTTAAATCCGATTATAAATAAGACCAGGAAAAAATTAAAACAAATTTCTAATTTTTCGGTTTTTTCCGGATATCTTCCGAAATACTCGGAATTTTAAAACTTTTTAAACGGCTATATTATTAGGCACATAAACCTCAACTTTGTTCCCATTTAACCTACTTTGTATCTCTTACCATTTCCAAGGAGTCAATTCTATTGGGCGTTGAAACCTATATACCTTACACCAAGAAAACCATCAAACCCTCTAATGCAAACCTTGGTTCACTAAAACATGTGACAAAGCTAGAATTTTAAAAGTTCAGGCTCACAAGGAAGTTTCTACAGGATCCTAGTCCAGAAAACCGACAGGCCAGCATTGAAGCAAGAGCCCACTCTACCAAACAATCTGGAGCCCAAAGACTCCTTTGATAACCATATAAAAAAACAAAGTACTTTCTTGCTCAAATGGCGGTGCAGCAAAGCCTTCTGGTCCTTTGCGCAAAAACATCAGTAGAAATTTCTGTACCAGGTCTGCTTCCACCATTAACTTTGGAAGATGAAATTATTTCTACATCTAAAGGAAAGGCCGAACTATTTGCTAAACAATTTGCTTCCAATTCAACCCTTCATCCACCTGTCAATCATCCAATTCAGACTGTTCGCCCAGTTCCTCACAAATGCCCAATATTATTTTTAAGGTAAAACACATTAAGCGTATCCTTTCTTCTCTTAACACCAAGAAATCGTCTGGGCTAGATGGAATACCAGCAATCGTTTTAAAAATGTGCTCCTGAACTTGCACCTATTTTAACCAGGCTCTTTCGAATTTCTTATGACACGGGTATTTTCCAGACAGCTGGAGAGCTGCACGTGTCCAGCCTATTCCCAAGAAAGGATCTAAATCTCTTCCATCCAACTATAGACCCATTTCACTTCTCTCAATGCTTTGTAAAGTAATGGAGAAATCCATTAACTCGCAAATTCTTAGGTATTTAGAAAACATAAAATTTTACATGACAGGCAATACGGATTTCGTCACAAGAGATCTACAGCAGATCTTCTTTCCTTTCGTTTCACACAACTGGAACAAGTCTCTTGAGTTTCTAGGTGAGTCCCAGATCGTTGCTCTTGATATATCTAAAGCTTTCGACCAAGTCTGGCATGACGCACTTCTTAATAAACTTCCCTCCTACGGTCTTCCAACTAAACTCTGCTCTTGGCTCTCCAGTTATCTTTCTAATCGACGTATATCAGTCATTGTTGATGGCCACTCTTCAAGCTTTCACGAAATTAATGCTGGAGTGCCTCAGGGTTCAGTACTAGCACCAACTTTGTTTCTTCTTCACATCAACGACATTCTTTCTTCCACAACCAATCCCATTCATAGTTATGCTGACGATAGTACCCTTCACTCCACTTTTCAGGTTCCCAAACCAATCTCTCAACCTGACTTGGAAAGCAAACGCAGGGCGATGCAGATATCTCTTTCACAGGATCTCAATTTGATATTGGATTGGGGCGCCAAAAATCTCGTTCAATTTAATGCATCCAAAACACAATCATGTTCCTTGTCGCGAAAAAATCATCAAACACTCATCCTTTGCTTATGAGTGGCCAGGTTTTGCAGAGCGGGGACACATTTAACCTTGTGGGCGCCACATTTGAGAAATAACCTTAACTGGCATAAACACATTGTATCTATAGCCACCGCGGCTTCAAAGAAGCTTGGATTTCTTTTCCGAGCCAAAAGTATTTTTCTCCTTCCAATTTATACACTTTGTATGTGTCCCAAATTCGACCCTCTCTGGAATATTGTTCTCATGTCTGGGGAATGGCATCCCCACAACCCTCAGCATTCTTGATGCCATTCAAAGAAGGGCTGTTCGTCTTATTAATGATCCTTTACTTACTCAAAGACTTCCTTCTCTTGCCCATCGTCGAGCTGTGGGAGATCTATCGCTCTTCTATAGATACTTTTACGGCTTCTGCTCCGACGAATTATTCAGTATAGTCCCTCCTCTTGCAGCTCCCAACAGAGAAACTCGTAGTGCCGCGCGTATGCATCCCTATACGGTCCAATTGGACAGGCCCCGGAACTTCCCATTTCGTTCGTTCTTTTATCCCTAGAGTTTCTAGACTGTGGAACCTACTGCCAGCGGAGGTCTTTCCTTCCCCCAAATCTTCAAGTTTTTAAGTCCTGTGTTAACAAACTTCCTCTTACCTCGCTTAAGACACCCACGGTATAGGCGCAACAAATAAAATGTTATTATTAGTTAAAAAGTGTGCAAGATTAACTTAGTCTACACTGTATATTACATCCACGGAGGAACCTAAAAATATTCCAATAACTTTGTTTAAATTTTTAAGCTAACAATATTTTATACATTTAAACGGTTTACAACATAAACTCGTAAAACTTAATTTATATGGTAGACCAATCCTTACTTTATAAGAGGTTGTGCGCGACTACACCTGTTTTAAAACGCATAATCAGACGTGATTTACCGCTCAGAAATAATGGTTAAACGATAAACATTGTAAAGCAGCAGAGTTAAACCTTACTATTAGGAGATAACAGAATCGCTAAGTCAGGGCCGTATTAACTGTTTGGGGCGCCCTAGGCTAGAAATTCCAGTAGCGCCTATTTTTCCACCACAAAAATTTTTTGAAGAAAAAAAAACAAATAAAAGCTCATTCCCATTCGCGCCTATTTTATTCCAAGGCACCTTATTCACAAAGAACTTAGTCACCAAAATCCCCACCCCACCTAAACTTACAAACTCCCTGTCTACCGCCTATTACTCCCCTGTCTGGCGCCTATTTGTTCATGGCGCTCGAGCTGTGGCCTAGTCAGCCTAATGATTAATACAGTACTGCGCTAAGTTGGTTTTTAAGTGTTTAATTATTTTGTGATTTAATTTTGTGTTTATTACTTTTCTTAAATTATTATCAATATCAGTACTTTTCATTATTTATTATTAGATACTAGTCTAATGTTATAACATAAACCTAATTCATTTTTTCTTCAGCAATAAAAATGTAGAAAAATGGTAACAATGAAAAAGTAACTTGGTACTTTCTGATATTGCCAAAATTGTGCCTACATATTGCAACTTACTTTATCACACTATATATAGGTTAGTTTTTTTAGTGACAAAAATATACAAAATAATGCAAACATTTTCCTAACGGTCCACCTATTTAACCTGTATATTAGGATGGGGTCAAAAATCGACTATTTTTTTACTTCTGACTTCTGACACTGAAAACTGGTCCTGGGCATCTCCAGAGAATGCTCGGGAACGATAGGAATCTTAATATTAATAGATTTGCATACAACAGTTTTTTTTTGCATACTTTTTTTCAGTTCTATGCAAAAAACCCTTGAAAAATTCCTTGTAAAAAAATTATGTTATACAAAAAGTTTCTGTACAATTAATAATAAATCTAACTAACAAAAAAAAAATCAAACATTAAAACAAAGTATTATTGACAATTTAGTTTCTATTTTTCTCTTAAATAATAAATACTCCACAAAATAAGTTTCTTTTGATAACCAAGAATTAGAAAGATTTTCAAGGTAAAAGATATTTTTTTTGTATTGAACTTTGTAACTTACTCGTCCTGTATGTTATACCCTTTGTAGAGCGTTTAAATTTCGATAGAAAAACTAGAAACCTAATTGGAACCCACTTTAATTCCCACATTCACTTTACCATGGTTCCGCCCAGCCACGGAAGAGGAAATGGTTCGCCCAGTAACCCAATTCACCTGCGATTCCGAAAGTTTGATGACTTATAAATAAATAAAACCGATATTTTCATGCTCTCCGAAAAATTTATGTTAGTAATTATCTAGAATTAAGTGAGTTTTATTTTTTTAATCGCAAAAATAAAAGAATAAATAATTACCATTACCAATGAGGAAGTTGCAAATCCTTTTTAATGTTTCCCTTTAAAAAGCTTTTATAGCACTTTGATTAAAGCCCCATTCCACAAAGTACGTTTGTAGGCTATTATTAAACTGCACAATGCTAAAAACAAACCACAAACAGGAAAACGGAATAAATATTTGGTTTTTAAAATAATATTTTTACCCTTAATCAGTCAAATGGCGTTGGTAAAATAATAAGCCAAAAAACCTACCTCATCCACTTATCACACTTATCTCGTAATACTCTTTGGACAAACCACGAAGGCTAAAAGCCTAAATACTAACGTACCGTGGGTGTCTTAAGCGAGGTAAGAGGGAGTTTGTTGACACGGGACCTTCAAATACTTGAAGATTTGGGGGGGAAGGAAAGACCTCCGCGGGCAGCAGGTTCCACAATCTAGAAACTCTAGGGATAAAAGAACGAACAAAGTGAGAAGTTCGGGGGCCTGTCCAGTTGGACCGTATAGGGATGCATACGCGCGGAACCACGAGTTTCTCTGTTGGGAACCGTGAGTGGAGGAACTATACTGGACAATTCTTCAGAGCAGAAGCCATGGAAGTACCTATAAAAAGCGATAAATCCCCCACAGCCCGACGATGGGCAAGAGATGGAAGCCTTTCTGTAAGTGAAGGATCATTAATGAGACGAATAGCTCTTCTTTGAATAGAATCAAGAATGCTTAGGGTTGTGGGGGACGCCATGCCCCAGATATGAGAACAATATTCCAAGGGAGGTCGGATTTGGGACACATATAAAGTGTATAAATTAGAAGCGGGAAAATACTTTTTGGCTCGAAAGAGAAATCCAAGCTTTTTTGAAGCTGCCGTGGCTATAGATACAATGTGTTTATGCCAGTTAAGGTTACTTTCAAATGTGACGCCCACAAGATTGAAGGTGTCTTTGCTCTGTAAAACTTGGCTGCTCATAAGTAGAGGATGAGTATTTGATGACTCTTTTCGCGACAAAGGAACATGACTGTGTTTTGGATGCATTAAAATGGACGAGATTTTTGGCGCCCCAATCCAATATTAAATTAAGATCCTGCGAAAGAGATATCTGCATCGCTCTGCGTTTATTTTCCAAGTCAGGTTTAGTGATGGGTTTAGGAACCTGAAAACTGGAGTGAAGGGTACTATCGTCGGCGAAACTATGAATGGAATTAGTTGTGGACGAGAGAAGGTCGTTGATGTGAAGAAGAAACAATGTTGGTACCAGAACTGAGCCCTGAGGGACTCCAGCATTTACTTGGTGAAAGCTTGAAGAATTGGCCGTCCACAATAACTGATATACGATCGATCAGATAGATAACTAGAGAGCCAAGTACAGAGTTTAGTTGAAAGACCATAGGAGGAAGTTTATTAAGAAGTGCGGCATGCCATCTAGAATTTGTCAACCCGCCTAGAGTAAAACACCTTAGCTTACAGTGTGGTCTTTTATATGCAACCGAACTAAAAATTAGAAAATAATTTTTCATTAAAAAAAATATTGTAACTTCATAGTAAAAAGCGTGGGGTGCTTAATATATTAAATGTTATAATTATTATATTTGCCAATATCTATGATGGAAAAGTTATGAAAAAATAGTAAAATGCACCCCACGCTTTTTACTATGAAGTTACAATATTTTTTTTAATGAAAAATTATTTTCTAATTTTTAGTTCGGTTGCATATAAAAGCGTGTTTTTTAGTTTTTTTAAACTATTAATTATTTTTCATTTTTAGTTCGTTATATCAATTAATTTTTTAAAAATAAATGCTCCAGTTTATTCACTAAAAAATTTTTTCGCCATTTTGTCAAGAGTAGCAAAGTTTTTCAGATGGACTTTCTGAAAATAACCTAATATAAAATTTGAGTAAAATCGATTCAGATCGAACTCTTGAAATGGCCGGTGGTTGGTACCACTGGGACGTACAGGTGACAGATGACACTTGGTGGTATCAAGCAGTGGTTATAATAATAATATAATGGATTTTTTTTTTCCTGGCGATCCAAAGCAGGATAACGGGATACTGTTTGCAGATTATTGCATTGTCATGGGTCCTTAATACGTGTGCAAAGTTTCAAAGAAATCGAATAGCTGGAAGTTGGTTAAAATTAGGCTCAAAGATTCCGTTACATAGATAGCCAGATGGATAGATAGTTACAACCCAAGTTAATAAAAGAGTTCTTCATATAAATAATAAAAACCGTTAGAACCCTTTCTCCAAGATGGCGGCCGCAGGACAAGAGTGGCGACTCCACAAAACTTAAATTTAACATTACTTTGAGCCTCCCTTGATAACCGGCTAAAAATAAAAATTTTGTCCTCCCCCAATTGCACGCTAAGGCTATAAAAGTATAACATTTTAATGGACTCAGTACCACTCTCGCTTTCCAGGGCAATTACGCAGTCCCGCACCAGCTTGGAGTTGATCTGGTAAGACCCAATTGCCGTGATGGCTGCCTATTGGAATAAATTACTATAGTTTTATTTATATATCTTACTTCTTATTGATAGTATTAGTGGTATATATCATATTTGGCTTTTTTATTAAATAATCCTTGACATATTCTTTTAAAGCGGGTACATTGGAAAAACAGGTACTTTTGCGGTATTGCGGTTTGTATACTTCAAAAGATATTGAAAATTTTAAACCTGCTTTGGATTCTACAGAACTAAGTTAAAAGCTAATATTGAAGATTATATTATACGATTAAAAATTAAAAGTAAGGGAACCCTAAATTTATAACTTGACACTTAATACACAAAGAAACATGTTTTATATTTCAATTATTTAATCCACTTGTTTCTTAAATGTCTTTTGCTTTTTTCCTGATAAATAACATTGAAAGCAAATAAAAAGACGTATATTGTTGCAAAAGTTAAAATAACGTTTTATAAGAAAATTGGGAATTTTATACGAAACTGATAAAAAGGTGATTTGCACGCGTCACATGCTACGTGACATAATACAAAATGGCAAATAATCGTAACATGCCATTACGCCAACATTGATTGATGTTGATTTTAAAAAGTAAAAAAAACAGTAATTTTAATACTTATGTAATATTGTTTAAGTATATTTTAATGAGAATAAAAAAAAACGAATAAATATAAACACATTTCAATAAAACGACTTAATTATTATAAAAATAATAGAAATAGCATAAAAGATTTTAAAGTAATATAGTTATTTTTCTAACAAGTGTACGAAGTGATAATTTTCTTAAACTTTCAGGAATCTGTTTAAGATAATACAGGTCCAAAAAGTAAATTTTTAGACCAAAGAAAAAAATTATTACCTCTTTAGATATGTAGCTTAAATAGCGACTCTAGACTGTTAAAGCTTCTACATGATCCATCTTTTACTGGATTGTCTTCTCTTTTTGTGGCATTTTATTTCCTAATATCCTAGTGAAACTCAGAGAAAGTCCATCCTCTATTGTTTTAGCCCTCGAGTCAGTGCTTGATTTGTCAAAAGGCCATATAGGCCGCGGACTAGGGGGCAGATTTTAGATAAAGGTTTCTTTTTAGAGAATAAAAGTCAAAAAAATTCACCGGTTGTCTTATGGTTTTTAATATTGATACGTTCAATTCTCATAGAAACTCATTCTTATCGAAAATTGTTAATCATAGGTATTTTTACTATTTGTATCAGTGAGAGATGGATGATCAAAACTACCATAAAAAATGGAATATTTGTTTCTTTAATGCCTTTCCTTACTTAATTATTTTTTTAATTAACTTAGGTTTCTTTTTACGTACATATTAAGAAAAATTATTATTTTAAAAGGCACTTTTAAAGCAACCTGACTAAGAGAATATAAATAGGTAGTATATTAGCCCTATCTCCTTTTACATTTCCTTTTATACATGCCAAAATGGCATATATTTAGTATGCACAAGCAAGCCACAGTTAATTTTCTATTGGAAAGGTGTAAACCTTTGGGGTTATGCCCCACATACGCCAGCATTATCCGTGTTAGAGCAAACACCAAAGTAAGACTCTGTGAATTTTGGGCGCGGCGAGTTTTAAGACTTTATATGGGTGCCATGTGTCAAAAATTGAAAAAAAACAGTCAAAAAGGTTTATCTAAACGTATCGCCAGCACAGAAATTGCTCCTTCTTAAAGCTTAGCAGGGGGCAAGCGACTCTTCGCCACTGGTTACATTCTGGATGATCCAGTTAAGACTGGGAGCTATCCATATTCGATGGCGACCTTAAAATGTCTGGCTTTAGGCCACTTCAAGACCCCGATTATTTCCAATAATATTTAATCGATGAAAAGCACATCTAGGTGCTGCAAAACTGCAGACCAAATATCCAGTTATAACCGGTTACTGTCAGCTTCCTTTCCCCCTCGCGAGCATGTGCTTTTAGTCGCCATAGACAAACGTAACCACGTGCGATGGGGAAAAAAAGTTTTTAGGAATTACTCTGGAAAACACTTTCACGGTACTACTAGAAAACAATGTGAGTCTTTCCACGATCCCCGAGGATTAAAACGACCGTACAGCTCCTCCAACCGCCACTACCCGGGAAAACTTTGTTGTCCTCTACGGCACGTTCACTCTATTTCAGGTCGACGAAAGAATCGCGTTCATCGAAACCAACTTACTTAATTAGTTTTTGCAAAAAAAAGGTTTTCACGCACCTCCGTATTCTGTTATTACCTTATATACCTAATATAAAAGTTTATCCACAAACATTTTATGGTAGCAGAAAATTCCGAGCACTTTAAAAGGACAAAAATACAAGGAAAAATCAAAGGGATGCATTGCCTCCCATACATTTCACTTTCTTTGGGTGCATTGGCTCTCGTGCACCTACCTACTCACCGCCACTGGTCAATTTACTAAAGTGCGTATTGCATATACTATACTTGCTTATTGTTTTCTTATAAAAAAAAATAGTTAAGTTTCTGAAACCTAAATCATGTTCAAAATTGTAGAAAATTATGGCGGTGCATTAGGTTCTTCGCGAAACAAGACTTTTGTGTTATTAAATACTTAAATTTAGGATTAAGTTAACAAATATTTAGTTATTAACATTCCTTGCACGTTTATCTTTAAATTTAGAAATATGCATAATTCAATTACACGCTTAATGAAATCCGAAGCAATAAAAATCTAATACTTTTAGAAATTTAATTACACGTAAAATATATGTTATAGAACTAGGCATCTCGACTCAAGAAAAATAATAAATCGTGGGTTTTTTATGGCTTTTATGTTGAATTAATGGGTATGTTTTGTATTTTTTATGCCGGTTTCAATATTTATTTAAAATTACTAGATTGAACCTGCCAAAGTTTTTACACCGGGTGTTTCGTCCATGACACTCTAGATTAAATAAAAAAATATAAATTATTGCAGCAGAAGTGTCAAAAATGACAAGTGAGGTGTCTATCGAAATAAGAAAAATTATACCGGTAAAACCATTTAAAGAAACAGTAACTTTGGTTAAACTCAAAAGTAATAGAAAGCAAGTAAATATATCAACTTATATACAATTATATGTCAATAACGATATACCGCGAGTATATCCGGAGTAAATATTATGATAGAAATTTCTCGTGCTTAACGATTTTATTACCTCGTCTGATCAATACAAACCGTGAGCCAACAGGAAGAACAATGCAATCTGGTAGCTAGGACTTACCAAAATTATTTTTTAGGGTTAAATACAGAACACACATCCTACTTTTCTCTTGCAATAAAAACCGTTTAAAATAAAAAATATATATATTTTTAAATTTTAGGTTGGTTTGTTAGTTAATATTAATACTACACTTATTCCTATTTGGTTCTTCATTTATTGTCGTACTATAACTTACCAGAATTACCCAGACTAGACTTTAATATTTGTCTTATTAATTACGTTTATATGACGAAGAGGAAGAAGAAAAATCCTGATGATTTCATTGATGAAAGTGAAGGAGAAGATGAGGTTATCGAAGATAATCTGTACGATAGCAAATCTGAACAATCAGTGGAAGAAGAAGAAAAGATGATACAGATTTGGAATCAATCACACACCAGCACTCAGCATAAAGAGAGACGATAGACGCGTGTCACATATGCGGACTTCATAGGAACAACAGAACTACCATGTTTTTGCAATTTTTGCCGAAAATTCGTATGCAAAAACCACAGTGAACAGTTAATCCAATGTGATACTTGCAAATATCCACCAATGGAAGAAGACGACTGAGCTACTTGAAATTAATATCATGTTCTTTATGTAACATTTCATTTACGTTTATGTATTTAGAATTTTTTTCTGAAATTGTTTGTTAATTTTTTGCACAATAAAGTTGAAATATTGCTGTGTATTGATAGTAACACTCTCTTTAACAATGTTGAAGTTGTGGAATAAACATGTATGTTGTATCGGAGGCCATCTTTGGATTTACAATCGTAAAGAATGTACTTTATTGTATTGTCGTTAAGATTAGGAGCTTGTACCAAAAAGTTAGATTGGATCTGTCCATATAAATATTTAAATAAAATAAATAAATAAAAAATTAATAAAATAAACAAATAAATACATAAATAAATAAATAAATAAAATAGGTAAATAAATAAATATATAAAATAAACTGGGCAAGCTAAGTAAAAATCTCTTTTTTAAAAGTATCTTTTTGACCAAATATACGTGTTTTTAAATTGTAAACACCCTATAAATATATTCCAATACAGTTTTTGCCCTTTATAGGTTAAACTTTCTTAAATGATGTAGTTTTTTACCTAAGTTAAATTAATTTGACTTAAAAAATAAAGTTTTTTGTACAGTGTTTGAAATGAAAATGTTTTCCTTTAAAAAGGGATAATAAATAATTTACGAAATAATTAATTAAACCAGTTTCACCTTTTGCATAAATTAAAATAATCCGTTTAAAATACTTTCTTTAGCTTTTGCCAAAAGAAGCGGTTTCATTTAAATGAATTTTGCTTTCATTACAAATTTTATTGCCACCTTTAAAAGACCGTTTTTAAATGCAAAACATTGCAAGTTTTTAAAAATAACACATAAAAATTAATAATAATTATTATTTTTTTAAATATATAAATTATTATATTAGAATATCTCATTAACGCCGAGAAAACTTTTTAAAAATATGAGTTACTAAATTTAATTTCAGATAAAGACAGTAAAAATTTAGATAATTTGAAAAAAATTAAACCACTTATTAAGCATTTTAGAAGTAGGAAGTAATTTGTGGCCCTATAGCCATTAATCTAAAGAATATAAATTAAATTTAACACTTTTAAATTAGAGCCTCTTACTAGCACCATGTGGTCCCTGGGGGCGGTAACTGGTTATATATTTAAAAATATTATTATAGGCTATTAAAATGTTATTTTGGTCTCATTAAAGAATAATTTACATTAGACTTCAGAGTGTAGAAACGAAATAAATTATTAATTAGACCAATTAGATATTAAATAATGAAAAACAAAATATATATTTTTTAATGTTTTAATTTATGTTTTAAGTATTTTCCTTAATTTTAAAATAGGTGAATTGCTTTATTAAGTACCCTTAATGCAATTGTCCAAAGTTAATTTTTCTGAAAAAAATCAAAACATAAATTATTTTTACTAAAATAATAAAGATTTCCTAAATTTTTTGTTTATATTTTAAAAGGCTGTCATTAGGCCTTTAAATACTAATAATAATTTATGTAACACGTGCATAAAGTAGTTATATTTTTTACGAATGGAAAGTTAAAAGCACGAGCCGTTAGGCAAGTACGGCATTTCCCTGAATACAAAATTACATACTATATTTTTTGTACAACCTTCTAAACATTTTCCAAATAAACATATCATATATGTCCTTATTTATTTAAACCCATTAATTGATTTTAATTTTTGCTGAAACGCCATAATAATGCAAAAGAAAAAATCATAGCCTCCTTATTGTTTAAGAGACAGTTATTCTTTTTGATCCTATGTATTTCCTTTGGTAGAAATAATATAAAACAATATTTTTTTTTAACTTGTTGTTGTAAGTCATTTAAATTTATTAAAACTTATAATTTTCAATAAATTTAATATAGTTTTCGAAAACTGTCAAATTTAAAATTAAGTGATACATGTAAAAAAATGTTGACGAAATTAAAGGTAACTCGACCTTAGATCAGTTAATGTCGCGTTTACTGTTAGGCGGCCGCTAAAACTGCAATAAAATTGCACAATATGTTTTATTGTGCAAAAGGATTGAATCTTTGAATCAAAACGCTTAATTATATTGCATTTTAACACGAACTGCGCAATATTTTCGTGTTTAGTTTAATTTGATTATATTGCGCAATACTGACCCCACACAATGCATTAAAACAATATTGCAAAATAAAAATTAAACTAGCTCAAACTTTTGTTTAATCATTGCGCAATCTTTAATATTAGCCCTAGACGATCAACAACGAACAATACGTAATATTTTGCAATATAATTGATCGTCTAGGGGACGCCTTACATTTCATAAATTAATATTTTAATAAGTTGTAGTAGGCAATGAAACAAAACACTAATTAAAAGTGTGCCATTAAATTTTTATGAATGACTTTTTAAATAGTCACAGTTTTTTACTACTAAATCAAAAGTTATAACTTATTTCTAATTATTTTTTTACAGACAAATAATACAGGAATGTTATTACAAATAAAACAGTTTATAAAACCATCTAATATCTATTATCGCTTGTATATAAACATAATAAAAACTTATCAAGTTCCTTAACCCAGATATCACCACGTACTTATATATCATCGTTATAGCAACAGAAAATATATTTAGGAGAAAATGGCATATTTTTACTTTCCCATATTTTAAAATAAATTTAAGATAGCTAATTGATTAATGGCCTGGGAATTTAAAAATCGTATAAAAATACAAATGCATGAAAACAAAAAGTTACGCCATCAATGTTGTATTTTTAAAATGGAACACCATATTTATAATTATATTTTGAAATTCTTTGCTCAATGTCTAAGTATTTTTGTTAAAAGTACTATACAGTATACATGTGTGTCTTTAGCTGCCATTTGGATTATCGACAACTTATAGAGTCATATTTTCGACTAATATTATTTTAATTTAATATATTAATACACAATATTCTTTAATTCAAATATATCAATACACAATAAAAGGTAATACAGGTTATTACCTAATACTTTAAGCCATAAGTTTTTTACCTATTGGTGAATTTTAATGCCTAGTTTTTAAAATGGATTATTCGTTACATGAAAAACTCCAGATAGTAATGCTATGTTTCAAGTGTGAAAGATAATGCCAGGCAAGCAAAAAAGAAGATACATGGATAATTTTTAGAGAAATAAAATAAAAATAAAGTATCAGGTAATCACCACGCATTACTCTTGTACTTATACCTAAAGATATTTAAACAAACAAGCCAAAATGTGTACCTTTAAAACAGTAAAAAGACAAACATGTAGTACCCCACGAAAAATTCTTTGTATTGACCATAGAATTCAAAAATATATATTAAATATGTGTATTCCATTTAAAAATACAACCTTTGCTAACTTAGTCTTTGTTGCAAATACATCAATTGGCTATCTTGAATTTCTTTAAAAATATGAAGAAAGTCAAGAAAAATGCTATCTTTGTCTTAAATGGAGTACCCTGTTCATTTACAGACAAATAATACAGTAATATTATTACAAATAAGCAGTTTATAAAACCATCTAATATCTATTATCGCTTGTATATAAACATAATAAAAACTTATCAAGTTCCCTAACTCAAATATCACCACGTACTTATATGATCGTTAGCAACAGAATATTTAGGAGGAAAAATGCATATTTTTTTACTTTCCCCATATTTTAAAATAAATTTAAGATAGCCAATTGATGCATTTAAGCCCGGGAAATTTAAAATCGTATAAAAAAAAAAAACAATTGCATGAAAAACAAAAAGTTACGCCATCAATGTTAGTATTTTTAAAATGGAACACCATATTTATAATTATATTTTTAAATTCTTTGCTCAATTTCTAAGTATTTTTTGTTAAAAGTACTATACAGTATACATGTGTGTCTTTAGCTGCCATTTGGATTATCGACAACTTATAGAGTCATATTTTCGACTAATATTATTTTAATTTAATATATTAATACACAATATTCTTTAATTCAAATATATCAATACACAATAAAAGGTAATACAGGTTATTACCTAATACTTTAAGCCATAAGTTTTTTACCTATTGGTGAATTTTAATGCCTAGTTTTTAAAATGGATTATTCGTTACATGAAAAACTCCAGATAGTAATGCTATGTTTCAAGTGTGAAAGATAATGCCAGGCAAGCAAAAAAGAAGATACATGGATAATTTTTAGAGAAATAAAATAAAAATAAAGTATCAGGTAATCACCACGCATTACTCTTGTACTTATACCTAAAGATATTTAAACAAACAAGCCAAAAAATGTGACCTTTAAAACAGTAAAAAGACAAACATGTAGTACCCTTACTGAAAATTCTTAGTATTGACCATAGAATTAAAAATAAAATATAAACTTTTAACGACCACATGTGAAAATAGTAAATAGCACACTGTTGTCATGCATAGAAAATGCCTTATATCACACTAGTGTTGCAAAGTATCATATAAGGCTGTCATCGCCGTCATTGTTATTTAAAATAAATTTGGAGTTATCAGGCTTGTTAATGGGATTTACATTGAAAAAAGCCATGCAATATTTTTTAATGAGGACCTTTTTAATTCTTAAATGATAAAAGCGACTAGGGTAGGTGATTTTTGATATAAAAATATTGTTAAACAGTATAATATATCGCAAGTAAGGAAAGTATATCATCACCCTAGTGATGCAAAGTTTTCAATTGTTTTCTTTATTTTTCCGTGAAGACAAACAACTTTATTGTTTTTTTGGTAGAATAACTTGTGGTCGTAGGAAAATAGTGTACATTACTTGTGTGGAAAATCACTTTCTTACACGCGTGGGGGTTTGTCGCACTCGGCTGACGCCTCGTGCAACAATATTTCCACTCGTGTGAAATAAGAAAATACGGCACTGTTTTTCTAGGTTACGGCCTGTTTTTAAAACACGGCACCGTATTTTAGGAAAAACAGTGCCGTATTTTAGAAAAACAGTGCCGTATTTTAAAACGGTGCCGCATTTTAGAAAACAGTGCCGTATTTTAGAAAACAGTGCCGTATTTTAAAAACAGTGCCGTATTTTAAAAACGGTGCCGTATTTAAAAAACGGTGCCGTATTTAAAGAAAAACGGTGCCGTATTTTAAAAAACAGGGCCGTATTTTCAGAAAAACATTTTTTTAAACAACAATACTACTGATATGCTGATATGTCTATCAGGGAAAATGTACAAAAAAACAAATTGAAAAGCAACGATTAATTAAACAACTGTTAGAGTTAGGACTAAATAAAAAGCTGAATTACAAAGAGAATCAATTGTAAAACTTATTAGTCTCTTGTAATTTAAGAATTAGTAGAATAAATAATGTACGTTAAAATAAATATATTGTTTTCTTGCCGAAATTTCCCCTGTCCATATCGGACTTAGTCCATTATCTTTAACAAAATTCCTACTTGTAATTTATTGGGACAATCGGTATATTAAAACCTAATAATATTTGTCAAAACACTCTGTATAATTTGCAATTTATTCGGACAACTGATATATTAAACTAATAATATTTGCCATACACTCTGTATAACTTGTAATTTATTAGGACAAACGGTATATTAAATACCAATAATATTTGCTATAACACTCTGTATAATTTGCAATTTATTAGGACAGATGGTAAAACCTAATAATATTTGTCAAAACACTCTGTATAATTTGCAATTTATTCGGACAACTGATATATTAAAATAATAATATTTACCATATAACACTCTGTATAATTTGTAATTTATTGGGACAATCGGCATATTAAAACCTAATAATATTTGTCAAAACACTCTGTATAACTTGTAATTTATTGGGACAATCGGTATATTAAAATATAATAATATTTACCATATAACACTCTGTATAATTTGCAATTTATTAGGACAAACGGTAACTAAACTAATAATATTTACCATAACACTCTGTATAACTTACAATTTAAAATAATTTATTAGGACGACAGATATATTAAAAACTAATATTTGCCATTACACTCTGTATAATTTGCAACTTTTAAAATGTTTTAAATACAAAGGTATATTAAAACCTAATAATATTTACCATAACACTCTGTATAACTTACAATTTAAAATAATTTATTGGGACAACCTGTATATTAAATACTAATAATGTTTATCTTAACACTCTGTATAATTTACAGCTTTAAAATAATTTATAGGGACAACAGGTATATTAAAAACTAATAATATTTGCCATTACACTCTGTATAATTTGCAACTTTTTAAAATGTTTAAATACAAATGGTATAATAAAAACTTATAATATTTGCCATAACACTCTGTATAACATGCAGTTTTAAAAATAATTTATTAGTACAACCGGTATATTAAATTAATAATATTTGCCATAACACTCTGTATAACTTACAATTTATTGGGACAACCTGTATATTAAAACCTAATAATATTTGTCATAACACTCTGTATAACATGCAGTTTTAAAAATAATTTATTAGGACATCCGATATATTAAATACTAATAATATTAACCATAACACTCTGTATAACATACAGTTTTAAAAATAATTTATTAGGACAAATGGTATAATAAAAACTAATAATATTTAACGATAACACTCTGTATAACATACAGTTTTAAAAATAATTTATTAGGACAAATGGTATAATAAAAACTAATAATATTTGCCATAACACTCTGTATAACATGCAGTTTTTAAAATAATTTATTAGGACATCCGGTATAATAAAAACTAATAATATTTGTCATAACACTCTGTATAACTTGCAATTTATTAGGACAACAGGTATATTAAAAACTAATAATATTTGCCATAACACTCTGTATAACATGCAGTTTTAAAAATAATTTATTGGGACAGCTGGTATATTAAAACTAATAATATTTGCCATAACACTCTGTATAACTTGCAATTTATTGGGACAACACGGTATATTAAAACTTAATAATGTAAAGAAAAACATAAAGTTGTTTGTTTCTCATGTACACTCATAACCACAACTATTGATAAAGAGTATAAGTCATTTTGCAAAACAAAATTTGATTAAAACACGATACATTTGCTTCTGAAATTTGTTATTGAAGTGAGAACTTGTGAAATTTTGACATATTTGTGATAGTAAAAAGTATTTGGTAAGTAACCTATTTACTTGTTGACATATTACATATCAATTTAACTTTCATAAAAACTCTGTATCTATCTTAAAATATTGCCCATAACAACAACAATTTTATTTGTATGTTTTCTATGCATTTTCGAAAATAAGAACACCGAAACAAATATTATATGTCGCGGAAGATAAAATTTTTAAAAACGGAAGCCGATACAGGATCGCACCCACGCACACGCCGCGACGCTGAGGTTCCTAAATTTTTCACTCAAGTTGGCGCCGACGTCAGGATGCCGACGTCAAAGATTCTACGTCAAATTTCTACGTCAAACATTCTACGTCAGACTCCTACGTCATCCTAAACGACAAATTCCTACGTCAGACTCCTACGTCACACCTCGTACGTCATCGCTCCCCAAGTGACCCCATGACGTCAGGGGTTATACATTTAGTCAATTTGGTTTGACTTTTAACCTCAAATTTTCTTCCTTTTGTTTTCTCAACCTGTTAGACAGAGATAAGGCACATCCTGGGGTCGCTAACTACCGCTGTTAGCTGCTGTAAAACTGGCGCCACTGATTTGTTAAAAAATAAAGTACTTACAGCTGCTGTAAACAGCTAACAAAAAAATATCTCTTATGATTTCCCAGAGTTGCCTGTGTATGCGTAGGATGCCCTAAAATGTTCATGGTGGGTAATACCAGCTAAAGCGCTGCAGCTCGCCATTAACGTTGTGCTTGACGCTTCAATGTATGATTAAAAATAGACATCGTTGTTCTACGGTAAGATATAGGTTGGCCATTTAAAAACAAAACAGAGCTAATTTTGGGCACCTCGGGTTATTTAAGGAAACCCGCTCAGACACTTTAATATTTAATTTTAGGGAAAACATTTTTTTGCTACTTTCACTCTCTGCACTGCAAACTCCTTTGCAGGGGTGAGACTCACCCCTAAAATCTTAAATAAAAAGATCAAGGTCACCATACTCTTGACCCTGATTACGTGTGCCAAGTTTAAAGACTCTGCTATTATTTCCGTTGACATGACAGCTTGTCAAAATATTGATTTTAATATTTTTAAGTATAATATTAAATAACCTGTAAGACCAAGCTACTTTGACTAAAGAAATCTGTCATAGTGATTTGCCCTTAAATTTTAGACGTAAGCCTTATCACATTCACTTACTTTATATGTGTCCCAAATCCGACCTCCATGGAATATTGTTCTCATATCTGGGGCATGACGTCCCCACAAGCCTAAAGCATTCTTGAGTTCCTATTCAAAGAAAGAGCTATTCGTCTCATTAATGATCCTTCCTTACAGAGAAGCACCCATCTCTTGCTTCCATCGTCGGGCTGTAGGTTATCGCTTTTTATGGTACTTTTCTTGGCTTCTGCTCTGAAGAATTGTCGATATAGTTCTTCACCACGGTTCCCAACGAAACTCGTGGTTCCGCGCATGTACATCTCTATACGTTAACTAGGACAGGCCCGAACTTCCCTTTTTCAGTTCTTTTATGCCTAGAGTTTCTAGATTGTGGAACTTTTCTTTTAAGCAAAGTTTATATTTTGACATATTTTGTATAAGAATAAAAAATATATAAAACATGATAATTTCATATTGAGTTTAGACCATGCAGAACTGTTTTTAATAAATATTTTTTTTCTTAAAATAAATAATAAAAAAGTTTTCCGTATGGTTCCAACTTTATAGGGTGTTTCCAAACAAATGCAATAAATTTTAGTAGGTAATTTTTCACCGAAAAAATAAGAAAACTTCTTATAAACATAAGGTCCTAAGCGTCTTAGTTTTTTAATTACGGTGTGGTAAATTTTTTCCTAAAAATATTGTTTGTTTTAATATCTTATACCCATTTAGATGTTTAAAAAATAGGTGACGCAATCTTGCACCAATAGACATTTTTTGGCATACAAGAATTTTTTTTTTTTTCAGTGTCGTTCATAAGGGGTTTAAGGTAAATATTTTTTGCATTTTTCTAAAATATATTATTTTTAAATCCCAATTTAGTTTAGAACATATTTGGTCTCTTAACTTTTTTTTTTGTTTGATACGGTTTTCGCGTAATAAATAAAAACCATTTCTTGGCATGGTCAAATTAAATCCAATTAAAAAATAAGTAACGAAGATTAATTATTAATATAAAATTTCATATAAGAAATACAAACTGACCATGCCAAAAATGATAACGGAATTTAAAAATATTTTAATTTAGAAAATGCAGTGGCGTAACATTTTTTCTTTAAAAACATTTACCTTAAACCACGCATGGACGACACTGGTACAAATTATTTTTTTCTTGTATGCCAAAAATGTCTTCGGGTGCAAAGAGTGCGTCTCCCAAACTACTTAAAAAATATATGAATTGGTATAAGATTATAATAAAAATGAATATAAAAAAATTAACACCACGTAGTTTAAACTAAGGCGTTTGGGACAGATGTTCATATAAAGTTTTTTTTCTTATTTTTTGGGTAAAAATCACCTCCTAAAATTTTTTTACATTTGTTAAGAAACACCCCATAAATATTTTGTGTTTACATACCAAACAAATATATATTTTATAATATGTGAATAACTATAGAAAATCTCAGGAGTTTGCCAGACTCCAAGTCACATGTAGTGATACAAAATTAGATATCAACAATTACGGGTAAAGATCCCTAAGCACATACTCATTAAAAAAGATCTACCAAGGTATATTTGTAATGTATTTTTTTTACCAGCATTAAAGATTTTGACCTATATTTTAAATTCATACGTACTTTAAATCTCTATAAAAAAGGAATAAAGGAAAATGGGCGACAAGATGCATGACTAACATTTCCTTTGGTTAACGGCTAACTTAAGAGGAGGGTCAGAAAATCGTCTTGCAGGATCTCGCGCGAGGATAATTTTTTCAAAAATATCAAAGCTTTTTGGGTTTTAAGGTTAATAATCAATAAATAAAACTTTAGGCTCGGACGTCAGCTATTTTTTATTCCTTAATATTGTTAAATAACGGAGTTATTAACAAATGAAATAATAACAATTTTTAAATTTTTTGACACAGAATCCAATAAGATATAGCTCAAGTCCAAGACAATATTACAGTGATAATATTTACGAAATTTGGACCCAAAAAACTTTTATTTTGGACAAAAATTAGAATCTAGTGAAATTTTAATCATATGGTAGGATTTTTCGGCCATTTTGAGGACGCACCTAACGTGGTTAGGCAACATGTAAATCATTAGAATGTTCAGTACCTATCTTCCAGGGGGCGGCACGGTAGATCTATACAGATATCTGTAACGTTCCTTGGAAGAGTTAAAAATAATTTAAAATCGACGTGACATATACAGTGTCCCAAACAAAATCTTCCTTCCTTATATTTTATTTGTTTTGATTGTAGTGTACTTTTTTGCGTAACACAAAAAAAATATATATATGATTACAATAGGATATGTACCTTTTGCTTATTTTTCCTTTATGATTTGATGTCTGCGATTATTGCACAAATAAATCTTAAAATGAAAGTTAAACAGAGATGTAGTATTACCATATGACATGAAATTTTAACAATTAGGAAAACTTTGAAAAAATTTTTTGATTTAAACTGTGAATACTTAAAACAATTAAGCTTTATTTATACTTTGACGTTTCCGTTTGCCGCTTGACATTTGCACTTCTCAGATGAAACAACGACGTTCCATCTAGTAATTTATACATTTTGTTAACCGTTTTTGCTTTCCGTTTGACATCAACTTCTTAACTTTTTCTGCTTGAAATTTGTTAATACCCAATCACATCTTAGGATGTTATCACGTGGTTTAACAGCTATTTGCATTTTTTTATAACCCCACTTTTATTCACAATTTGTATTTGTATATATTTTTCTTGTTCATAGTTCTGTACAAAGTATTTTACTTAATTTATTATCTAAATAGTCTTTATGCAACATAAAAACTTTTATTTTCCTTAACCTCAAAATAACTCATATAAATTCACAGATATGCATCGGTATCAGTAGTGCAGCAATGAAATGGACTTCATATAACCCTTTTAAAATCCATTTTAGGGGAGGGTCCTTTCGACGAGTCTATAGAAGCGGCGCATTAACCCAGCCTGTCAATTTTGACATGTTTCGGGTGTCGAACTGGGCAAACGCGTCACTTTTTTGTCGGGCAAGTTTACCACACACATGGTTTCACGTGCAATTTTTTAAAATTATGCCAACAATGAAAACCCTTAAATCTTATAAAAATCATAATTTATTATTCATAAAGAATACCAGAAAATGGCCAATTAAATTAATCTAAAATTAATTTAAAATAATACTCCCTGTAGAACTAACCTGCCCCTATAGGTAGTTCGGCGTAGTTGTTTCTGAACTTTGTCGAGAAAAAGTAATAGCAACTGGTCTTGGTTGTTGGGTGCTTGTGCAACTGAAGTAACCAGAACTTTTATGGGGGCGGGTAGCTCTACAGGGAGTATTATCTTAACTTTTAATTAATTTTATATTCATTTACTTGGATATTTTCTGGTATTTTTAGTAAATAATAAAATGTAATTTTAATAAAATTTAAGCGTAGTATTTGATTTTACCCCAACTTTGTTTCGACCACCGAAAAACAATTTTTATAAGCTTTCCGGAGAGGTGCCACATAAGGGGTGTTACGATTTAAGATTTCTAAGTGCCATTGTAAGTTTTAAAAACGCACCATGTATTATAAAGGCTGACTAGCAGGGGATAAAACTTCCTTTAAAAAATAATTATATATCTACAACCATATTTTTTCAAAAATTTTGTTTTTACATATTTATTGATTACTTGTTGACAAACAAATGTGATATTTAACCCCTAGGTGGTGTAATTCCGCTTAAGGAATAATGTTTTTAAATCATGTTCTTAATTGTTTTTTTTTGTAAGTTTTGGAGCGTTGGGCAAGTCAGCATACAAAAACTTCTAAGAATTTTTTCGCCCCAATTAACAAAGGTATTTTTTATACTGGGTTAGTAAAAAGTACCGCAACTTTTAAATATCTATCTAAATTTAGCGCAAAACTGGAAAATCTGGCAATAGTGACAGTATCACTGTTTAATTCTATTTGCCCGGAAATCCTTAAATGCCAAAATTTGTACATACAGCTTTAGTGGTTTTAGAGATATTTAAGTGCATCTGAACTTTTACCTAAAATGTGGTGTTGTCATATCTTAGCAGTTAGTAAAAATGGAATTTTGAGAATTTGTGGACTTAATAAATTTAGCCTGTGCAATTTATTGCAATAAAAATAATTGGGGTATTCCATTTAAAAAACAAGAGATACGTGTAGCAAAAGACCGGGAAATCTGGCAACGGTGTCGATATTACTATTAAATTCCTCATGCCCGATACCTTCCAGATACCAAATTTGGTAAATGTAGCTTTAGTGGTTTTAAAGATATTTAAGAGTTGCAGTACTTTTTACTAACCCAGTATATTTAAACTTTTAATATACAGGGTGTTCGGAAAGGTGGGGTCAAAAATAAAAGAGATGATAGAGTGAGCCAAAATAGTGTTAGTACTTCATATAACAAAAAAGTTCTATCGCGCTTCGTTAGGGGAGTTATTGACCTTCAAAGTTGGTGTAAAAACCTATTTCAATTATAACTTTTGAACTGTTGCCACAGTATTAATGATATTTGGGCTAATAAATAACCTCATTTTATGCTTTTTTAATAAGTAAACGGCGGTTCATGAGTCGGAATTATACAGGGTGAGCTACCATCATCCTAGTCTGTATTTAAAAAATGAAGTTGACGATGGTAGCTAAAAAAGAAACGTCGTATCGGAAAAATAAAAACATTTTCTTGATAGCATAAAAAAGTGCCTTGAAGAAAGTGCAATTGGTTTTTCAAAATAATTACTAACAGGGCCTTAAAAATAAAATAAATAACTTAATTTTTTTTTTCCGGATATCTCCGGAAGTAACCGCCTTCGTCCAGTTATACAGCAATAGGATGCGCAACTTGCTTAATTTAACCAACTCTCTATCTCTTATAATTACCGAGATAGCAATGCTAATGCATTGAATTTATAACACCCTGTATACATCATGCCCGCCGATATACATCCAATTGAGTTTCTATGTGGTGAGCTGTAACAGGTTAACATTAGACAAAAAAATCACCCACTTTATATTGAGGAAAATACCTAGTAAGAAACTTTAGTTACTGACTTTATAAACCAATGGATTACATTTTTTGTTTAGATGTTTTTCTCAACTTAAAGTGAGTAAAGTATACTGTCCCAATTTATACATTTTTATGTATATGTCCTTTTATAGGTAAGTCAGTAACTTAAATGTCATTAAAAAAAAAAAAATTAGTTCTGCTCTTACAGGGTGATTTCTAAACTATAAGCATAAACTTGGTAAATTGAAGACCTTAACATCAAAAGAGTCTAATTGCCAAAAATACCATAAAATGAGATTTTTGCTTTAAAAAGTTCTATATGCAATGCCGAACGATATTAAGGGGGTTCTATATGCCATAGATAAAAACCCACTTCTAAAAGGTAGGAATATTCATAGCGTATTTGATGTGCTAATATTGAATTCATTAAATGTTTTTTACGTATAACTTTTAAATACCTAAATGGCACATAGACCCTTTTGAATTTAAGGTCTTCTAATAACTCCTAAAGACAAACAATGACTAATGATAAAAAAAGTTAGTAAAATATATTTCCTAAGGAAGATATTTAATTATTTTAAATAAAAAGAACAATAGTTCTGAGCACAAATAGTAACCATTAATAAAAAAAATAATTGTGGAGTATGTTTTGTCTCAACTCTGGTGCAGACAGCACTAAATCTGTTCCGAACATCTACAAATAGTAATAAACCAGTATTTTTTCCAATAATTCCTGCCATTCCAGAATGCACATTGTAGTTGGTACCATAAGACCTTTAGACCATGAACAATCAAGGAATACTGCTATACATGGTACATTGTCAGAACAAACCTGATTCATTTTCATTGCCTTTTCTTTTTCTCTAACACCTGCTTTTTCCATAGATCTTTATGGTGAGGCTACCCATTTCTAAAACATATATTTACAGGGTGCTTTAGTGATGATACCTACATATTAAATGATTGAGTAAGCAATTTTGGGTTTGGCAGTGGAACTTTGTTTTATTATGCTACAAAACTCATTTTTGAAATCAATAGTAGTGTGTTAGTTATTGACATGGCTCTGATAAAAAACAACAAGTACGATTTTTAACTGGTATACCTAAATGTTGGTTAAAATAATTAAAATTAGGTTTTTATCTAGCCAAACTAAATTAAAAATTTCAGAAGCAAAAATAAATATTAAATAACAAAATTTGAATTATTAGTCCCATAGATCATAAATACCTATTTTTTGGGCAGAAAAAAATAGAATTTGAAATAGCTTTTAACGATTATACTATCATTCTAATACAAGGCTTCATATTTAAAACAAATAGGGTCATACAGACACTTTCACTGAACATGATGTTAAGAATTTGATCTAAAATTTGTAGCTTTAAGATCTTTTACATTTTAAAGGCTCCTCAGTTAATTTAGAAGCTTATTTTAAAGGATAATTCTACTACTACCGTGCAAAGGCAAAAGAGTCTAATCGCAAAATCGGTCATTTCATGTTTTTACATTGTTTTAACGTGCAACAAGAGTTTAACATTTTGATATTTAAACAGTGTGGAAGGTTTAAAGTTAATACATTGTCAAAACAGTGTAATATCAAAATGGACAAAACGAATGTCGATTTTCTCCCAACTGTTTTTTTGGGATTAGATTGTTTTGCCTTTGTACAGTAGAATTGAAGGGTATGCCGGAACAATGTTCTAACCGACAGTCTGGTCTTAAGTTGGATTTCCATAAAAAATAGTTGTTTATATCCATACACATAAGCCCCCACCGTTTCACGCAAATCTCTCACAGTTTTGTCCTTGAGGGGATGTCACCCATAATATCTCATAAAAGTGGGTCAATGTCCTAGTCAAGTCGAAAGCAGCGCTGGTAGCACACAGACGGCGATTAGCCCTCACAAAATTAATACCCTTAAATCATGTTAATTTTAACTGATGTTATTTGTTTGGGTATATGCCAAATATTTTTTATGGAAAACTAAAAATCAACCAGCTCATCACCTTTTTTCTATTATCAATAATAAATACACTATGACACTATTAGACAACAAACAATTTGACATGTAATGTCTAACGTTTTCACAATAGTTTTAAAAAATTTTCAACCTAAAGAATTGTTAATTTTAATTTTTTTTTATTTTTATTTAATTTTGTCTTGACAACGATGACAGACTTGCCACCAAAACGTCGATTTTTTAATTTTTACTTATTCTTCTTCTTCTTAAATTCTAGTTTTTTTTTTTCTGGGTTTTCTTGAAGGTTTTTTTTTATTTTGCTAATAAACAACCAGAGTGTTGTAGTTTTTTTATTATTAAAAAAATATATAAATAGCGTTTTTTTCGTTTTTTTCAAAACTAAACTTTTGGTGGTTAGAAAGTTATTCCCTTAGTTGACCTTTCAATTGAAGGGCTTATTGTAAAACACGATAGGCTACACAGCCACAGAAATCTGGTTCAGACTCTAATTTATATAATTGTTAATATGATTAGTGACAATAAAAGTTTTTAGTACTTATTATCCTTAGAGTTTATTAACTCATAAAAAGTATTTAAGTGTATTTGAAATAAAAGTTGATTTAACACATTTGAAATTAAACTTAAAATCTAATTACTTCGTAATTTGTGAATGTGGCTTTTCCTGTTTTTACAATAAGCCCTTCAATTGTATGAATTATTATTACCCAAGAAAATAATACCAGTTTGGCAACTCCTGAATATACCAAATTCTGCTTTAAAAAAACTTTTTAATGATTTAACCAACCTTGTACCACTTGGTTTCAATATACTTATAAAACATGCTAATAGTAAATACCAGGGCCGTATTAACTGTTTGAGGCGCCCTAGGCTAGAATTTCCGGAGCGCCTATTTTCCACCAAAAAAATTTTTGAAGAGCAAAAAAAACAAAAAGTTCTGTCCCTCCTTTTCGCGCCTATTTCATTCCAAAGCACCTTAATTACAGAGAAATTGGTCACCAAAAATCCTCACCCGACCTGAACTTTGTTAAAAACTCCCTGTCTAGCGCCTATTACTCCCCTGTCTGGCGCCTATTTTTTCATGGCACCCAAGGCTGTAGCCTAGTCAGCCTAATGGTTAATACGGCACTGATAAATACTCTATTATTAACTACTTTTCACTTCTCTTTCTTTTACACGATAGAGTGTCATTATCACATTTCCTTAGTTGCCCTGTGAAAAACGTTTTTATAAATAATTTATTTACCTTTTTTACTTTATTAAATTTGCCTGAGATGCTATGCTTTTTCTTTGAAGTTCTGATTTTTTTCAACTGACTGGGAAAATTATATAGTCATGGAATAGATCCCTTTTTAGGTACTTTATTTCCATGCACATCTATTTCATAATCACTAAGAAGTGTTTCTCGCAAATGAATCCATATTTTGGGATCATAAAATCATAAACCTCTTTTTAACCATGTAGGCATGCTTTTCTTAAGCTGAGATCTTTAATGGGTAATCTAAAATATGTAGGTTTCTTTAATGATTATCATTCTCTTGATAAAAATAAAAGATCTAATCACCATTACTTAGTTAAACATAAAATGTTAATATACTCTAAACAATGTGCGTTTTGGTGGTGCCTACCTGTGGAATTTTGTAGTTACGCCGTTTTGCCAGCTTGCAGTAAAATTTCTAGCTACACATGAGTGAACCAGATTTACTCAACCAATAATAAAATTCAAAAATTTTAATCACAAAACACTTTCAAACACCTTTCAAATTCAACTGCTTTTCTTTTTTCCTTTTGTTTTGCAGCAATAAGCCCTAACCTAGCTTTATGCTTTATCCTTCTCTACCCGTCTTTTCTCGTACTCTCGTCAGTTTAATGTTGATCGGGGGAACTTCGCACCGAGTGTAATTCGTATCCTTTATTATGTTTATGGGATAAAAAAGAACACCGATATGTATTACTAGTTTAAAAGTGTGAAACCGTACGACGCGAAAGTTGTTTATAAAATTCAGATATACCTAAATAAAATATTATGATAGATGGCTTTTCTAAAATACTTCTTTCTGACTTTGCCGACAACAAAAAAATTGTTGAATTTTTTTCAGCAACCTATGCGCAGCATATAGAAAATTTTCTGCTTATTAATTTTACGCAAATAAACTTATTCCTTATAAAGATTCTGCATGGTCTAATACCAAAAATGCAATTATCATTTGACATATACATATATAGTTTTTTGCAATGGTATACGAAAAATGTTATAAAATGTTTAGAACTGTCAAAACAGTGAAGAGTCACAGAAACTCTCCTCGTTATTGCAGAAAAAAATGCTTTAAGTAAACCATTTTGCATATTCAAAAGGTATTTCTAATCCTCTAAACACCTTTTCGTTGCTAAAAAATTTTCGATATACGAATAATAGAGGTATTTTTGTCTTAAAGTAAAATTCATATTTTTTGGATACATACTTTGTATACCCCTGCAAGAAATAAATATCTGGTTATTGTATTTTAGGTTTTGGACCATGCAGAACAATTTATTGGGAATATCTTTTTTCGTAAAATAATTTCGTTTTATGTGTGTTTAATCGTTGGTTAAGTTATTATGTTTTTAATAAGAAGATTAAATATATCAAAGAGATTCATTGATCGTTACACAATATAAATTTGGTGCTATATTTTTAAAGTGTGGTATACTACTTGCGTGCCAAACCCAACAAAGTAATTTATTGTTTTATAAATTTAATATTTTAAAGCAATTTTATGTTTAAAACACAAAACGTGACATGCAGTATAAACTTATTTATATTGCTAACACTTACAACCAATCAGTAAAACATAAATATTTAGTCGTTAAATATTTTTTTATTTAAAGCTGCTGGTCTGGCAACAGCCCAGGTAATATGTAAAGATTGATGTCTGGCAATTTAGAAAGCATAAAAATAGCATATAAGTAAGTTCGCACCTGAAACATTTAGACTAATAGTAGATAATCAAATTAGATTTTAAATATTATTATTTTTTTAAATTAAAATTATGCCTAATTCAGTGATGGCTTGTGCATTGAAGAAAAGAGGAGGCTAAAGTCATAAAGACTATGCACGCACAGAAAAGGCCAGTAATTTTTGGCTATTTAAATGCAAACAAATATTGTGTATTACCGCATTTATGGTTAAATTTACGTATAAAACTAACCATTAAAAAAACAAAAAAATTGGGGTCTTCTTTAAGTTATTAAATATAAAAGAAGTCACTTTAAAAACACATTGAAAATATTACCAAAAAGCACTGCTATACTGCCTGTTTTATGCACAAAAATTACCAAAAAACACTTAAACGATTAACCGAAATATTTTTATCAGTCCCGGTTCGTCACGATATCCCAAATAACTAAATCAAAACAAATACACTTCAAGCGTCGAACACTAACGAAGACCACCTGAGGCTTGCCTCCTACGGGGCTTTTATTTCCGCAACAAAAATTAAAAAGCGGGACGTTTGTCTCTGCTGAATCGGGCTCGCGGAGCTGTATTTTTAATGCGACCGGTGTTATCGGCCGGAGGCTTTCCTTCCTTGCTACGTTCAAGTTGATAGTTTCCTTGTTTCTCAATTTTTTTCGGTTTTGTGGGCAGTTTGATGTAGTGTGGTACGTAGTGATAGTGCTATTTTGAGCATAATATGTATTTATATTAAAAATTATTGGTAAAGATAAATATTTGTTATTATCTTTAAATTTATTGCAATAAGTAGCCTTACATTTTATGGAAAGGCTAAGCCTCCCTTGCCTCACTTTGACAAGCCGCCACTAGACTAATTACAAAATGTTCCTTACTTATGCAGTGATACAATCCCTCAACACATACCTAAAAACCACAATGTAAAATCGTATCGTTTTTCTAATTCGCAAACTTTGTAACTCCCAAATTGATTGAAATTGAAATTTTTGCACCACTAACTTGACAATAAACGAACATTAACCAAAAATCCCATACCTTCAGTCATAATATAATCAGTGTCGGACAGGCCCACCGGAGCAACCGGGGAAAATACCCGGTGGGTCAACTCCTTGGGTCCACTCACAGGGGTAAAAATAGGAAATAAATCCAAAGTAATAAAAATAATGGGATAAAAAGGTTTGCCAATTAACGTTTGCAGTATGTGAAAAATTAATTTAAATATTAAAAATATTTGAAAAGCCCAAAATAATTGTTGTTCTCAGATTTTTCTTTGCAATAAAATGTTTGTTTGTTCTTGCAGACATATTTTAATACCACAATGGCGGTTTTTATATATATTTGCGTCTTGTTTCTCTAGCTTTAAGTTTGACGTCTCGTCTCCCTTCGGTGACGATGGGTTATAGTGGTGCCAAAGCGCACAATCCGTTTTTCGTCCATGTAACGTAACTTTTCTTTTACGCAAGTTATAACAATTGGCTGGGCCGATCCTAGTGGGGGGCGAAAGCGTAAACCGCACGTGGGCGGCCAAATTATTATCTACCAATATAGGAAAAAAAACTTGCTTAATTGCCCTGACCCCGCATAGTAGGTTTAACAACATCATCAACGCGGCAATCGCAAAACAGTAGCGCATTCGATCGGCAAAAGATAAAGTAAATATTTCGTTAGCATCCTTGTTTAACCTATTTGTTTTAAAACAACGCAAAATATAAGACCCAACTAGGAAATTCAGCGTATGAACTATAATTGTGCGATTTAAATGGTTACAAAAGTACAAATTAACAATATCGCAAACAAATTAAAAATAAACGTATTTTTATTATTTGACAAAACAGGCAGTCGTTCTTTTGGGTAAAAACTATGAGAAAGGCTATTGTATTAACTACTTTATGATAAAATAGCTTTAAAACATACTTTTTTTCCAAATTTATTAAATACCTGTGACTTCACGAAAAATTATTTTAGATAGTTAATTTTTAGCCCCTCTCTACAACATTACATAGTTTTTTTTTATAAATGTATTATTTTTTCTGATAATTTACTTTTTTGAAAATATAAAATATAAAAAAATTTATGTGTTTACTAAGGGCAAACGATAAAAGTAGCGACCTTTTTTTGGAAAGGGGGCAGTACAGTACAATTTGTCGTTATTATCATGAAGTTGGCGTATATCATTTTTTCAATTTTACAAAAAATTGCTTTTACATATTTTTTGCGCGACTTTTTTCTTCATAAAATAAAATAGGTCAAAATGTTGGTTTCTTTAACTTTAAAGCTACCTAAATCTTACTTATGCTAATTTGTGATATTAAGAGTGTAGAGATTTTTTTTAAGCAATGATATCGGCTATTTTCCTATTTTTGAGATACGATTACTTCGTGATATTGTTGACGTAATTGGCATCCAATCAGATAGGTGATTTATACGTAACCCTTAATATCTTCTTTTAATTGAAACACTACAACCCTTTTGATATTTACAACACTTTAGTTAATTTTGACTATTGAAAATCTTGTCTGTTGAGCAATTTGCGCATGTGCAGCAACTCTTTCCGTGTAAAAAATTTAAAATATTTATTAAAAATATGTAGGGAACTTTTTTTAGCAATTAATTTTAGTTTGTAAATTATTGGCCATGAACGAAACAAGGTATTCAATGATAGTCGCATGTACAGGGTAGGCCAAATTAAACTTGCATACTTTTTAACTAATACCTTTTAGACGCTCGCAAATAAGAACATCGTAACTCTATAATGACAGTTTTTCAGAAAGTGGGTTTAAAGTTTTAGGGCATTTTTCAAAATTACAGCACGATTTTTAAAAAGTATGCGAAAATATTTTGTTAGAGGCTAAAAATATGATAAAGGAACCCTTTTTATAAATATGTACTTAAAAAATGCGTATTACTTTTTTAAATATAATTTTAAAAAGATACGATGTAACTGTTTGCTAGTTTTAAAGCTGAATAATTATATCTAAAGATACGATGTAACTACTGGCTATCTTTCAAGTAACGAATATCTTAAGTAAAAATAGGATGTAACTATTTACTCCAGCTTAAAAAGCTAATATCTTATCTAAAGATACACCTAATCATGATAGGTAATAAAAAATAAAACAACTTTTGAAAAAATAGAAAATAGGTATATATTTTATTTTCAAAACCCAACAACTATAAATTTATTCAATTCTCTTCATCATCATCATTTTTTGATCGTCTGCTCTATGCGGAAGGTTTTTAAAAAAATCGTGATACATTTCAGGAACTCCATTTTTGCATAGATATTGAAGGTGGTCGTATTTTTTATTTGAAATTGGAATAAGACTTTTGTAAGCTCTTACTAAGTCTTTCGATACACATGTGGGCTTAATTTTTATTCTTTTATTATTTTTCTTGTTTAGATCTAGCAAACATTTTCATTTTCATCCACAAAGTCATACTTTATTTTAATTTTAAGTGGTTCATCAAATGATGTCTGAATTTCTCTTATATCGTTCCACCTAACATTTTTTCCGTCCTTATCAGTCTTCCAATTTCTATCATTTCCTACTAATTGTTTTAAATCGTATACAATATCTTGGTTAACTTCTATTACTTCGTAGGGTTCACCAGTAACTTTTGCCATCTTTATAAGCATAATCCACTGTTCAGGAGTATAGACTACTTTTCCTTTTTTCTGTCGCTCTATGAGAGCATGCACACTATCCCCTTCGTTTTGGGTATGCCCCTTTTCCAAAAAGCGGTGTGTTATTGAAACTTGGTATTTCTCAGCAGCGTACACGTACATTGCAAATATGAACCGATTTCGATTTTGACCAGCGCAATTGTCTGTATAAAAAACAAAGTTATTTACGCCATTCAGTTTTCTATTTTTATATAATCGAGGACAAAGCTTCCAATTTCGTTAGCTCCCCTTTTGGCAATAGTCTCGTGCCAGACATAGCAATATGCTTTATGATTTCCAATGTCAAATAGGGTTAAATTATATGTACTATACTTTAATTTGTAATAAAAAATACTAACATCTTTGTAGGGGGTTACTAATATCTTTTGTAAATCATAACAGGCCACGTTGAATGATTTGTCGCCTTTTGCCTGCTCCTTATCTTCTTCTTTTAATTTTCTTACTGCTTCTTTATTTTCTTGGTGTTTCTTTTTTTCAGTCTCTAATTCTTTTTGCCTGTTTTCATCTGCCATCAAATACTTGTCACAAACCTCGCATTGGTCTTTCTTTGGTAAGAAAAATCCTATATTATACTCGTGCTCAAAAACGTACCGGTACTGTCTGCATGTGGCAACTGGAATTTTTATCTTTGGCCCAGTCCATGTACAATCTATACATCTGAGCTAAGGACTGTATATCAACTTGGAGATATTGTCGTTTTGAGTCTCTGCGAATATAGTGCGACTCAGTTGTGGGAAGACTCTCTATGTGTTCTCTTATATACTGTCTGATCTTTTCTACTTTTGGATCACTACTAGTAACTTTACCTCTATTATCTGGACTACCAATTCCTATCTCATTTTTATCTAGCTTAAGCATAACAGTTCTTATCCAGATATCGGTGATATCAAGAGTGTTCAAAAAAATGTTTTGCAAACTTTAATCATACTGTTACAATCTCCGACTGAAAAGTAATAGTTCATTGTAAACTGACGCCGAGATTTTTTTCTCTTATGGTTTCTACTTTCTTTATTTCTTTTCTCACATGTTTAGCCAAAAGTCCATATATGTTTATTGTGATCACCAAATTTCCAAAACTTCTGAAAAATTACTTTTCTTTGATCTTCCAAAATTTTCGTGTAGCATAGCATTCTACATTTTTTCTTTTCGCAACTTTCCTTCATTTTCCTAGCTTTTACCGTTTTTTTTGAGCTAACATTCTTCCTGTAAAATGCACACTGAACACGCTCTGAACTAGTAACGGAAACTGAAATCTATTAGGGGCCATTAGTAAAATAATTTATAATAGAATTCTCCGTAATCCTGTCTTGGCATGGTTTTTTTCTTGTCCTGTAATGATTTTGTCTCTTCAAATAATTTTTTATTCTTAAATTGTGTTTATTGATATGTTTCTTTGGACGGCAGCAAAATATCTACGTTTAGTCTCTCTGGCGTTCTCTTGGCATTTGTAAAATAGGGTAATAATTTGTAGACGGTCCTCTAATGAGTATTTCATTTTGAGTAATTTTATTTACAAACAATAATAAAATAGCTAGACAGTGCCAAATACCCACACAGGTTATACAGGTGTAGGGTACCTACACAGGTGATAATTTAGTATTATTTTGGCGCGAAACCAAATTTGATCATTTTTAGAAAAGTTAGCATATTTAAATAAGATATAAATAAATAAAATATATACCAGCTTTTACGTAAAAAGATAGCCTCTTTCAAAATATGAAATAAAAAGTAAGGATTCCATTTAAAAAACAAAGTTGCATGCCGTAACTCTTTGTTTCGAGTCCATTTTTTTTCAAAGTACATTGTCAAAAAAGAGCATAAAAGTTATCCTGTCCTGTATTTCTCTTTCTCTTTGCTTCCTGGACTTTCCAGTTTTGTGGCTTTCTATATCTTTTTCTACCTGGTGATATATTTTTTTCTACATCTGATTGTGTCTGCTCTACACCAGAATCATTTTCCGAAGTTCTCCATACATCCACGTTCAAATACGATTTGTTATTTTCCTCTTCTTCTTCTTCATTTGCAAAATCATCTGCCAATAGAGTGGACGGTTCAATATTTTCTTCAAACTAAAACAGAAAACTGATTATAGAAAGTTTTGCATAAAATAGCATACAAACCACAAAACTGAAGTATCCTTTTAACTATCGCATGGATTGAACACACCGTTTTATAGGACAAAAATGACATATTTGTCTTCTTAGTTCTTGGTTTATAATTTACTATTTTTTAACCAAAACAAAAAATGTTACCTCTGAGATGTCTCCTATGTTATTATTTATTTGAATAGACAAAATATCACCATCTGTGTTTTCTATATTCTGTGTGCTGGTAGGAATATTATTGATTGTCGTTTCTTCGTGGTTTGTAAATGATGGTATTACTGTTTCCATATCACTAGAGGACAATAATAATATACTAGGATCTATTTCTTCGTATCCTGGACCATCATTTTGAAATATTGGCGAGTGCCTTAACGCTTGTTGTAAAATGTCATTGTCATCATTTTTAGTATGTGTGATCATGTCATTGTCATGTTTAGTAGTGCTGTTGTTTGCACCTAAAAGTTATAAATCACTGTTAGGCAAATCCATATTTTTAATAATTGTGTCGCAGACGGTTTTCTAAGAAAAACAAATATTTTCAAAAACTATTTATGCCACTTTGTAGTTTAAATGTTTCCCATTATGAATTCAGAGGCGCTGTAGCAAAACTGTTTGGATTTATTAACAAAAAGGCTTGTTTAAATACAGAAAACCGCATACAGTGCTGTTATACTGGTGCTGTATATGGTTTTCTACGAATTATTGATATTTTATAAAACTACTTACGTTTACTTTTAGTTTTGACCCTTCTCTTCTAAAATCCATTGGCGCCTATTTGTTTCTTTTTTATTTATTTTTTTTTATTTAGAAAACACAAATTTTAATTTTTGATTTCCAAAATACATCTAAAAAGTAAATTTGGCATTATTGCACATTCTGGGGGATTCTAATATTATTATATTATATTAAATATTAAACACGCTTTTTAATGTCTTTACCCCCACCCAGCATCCCAGTTTGCCCCAGGGGTCCCGGAACTTTGTTAAATTATTATAAAAAAATAAATATTTGTGTAAGGCCCCACTGGATTTTTAGGCAGTATTAATAGTATAACAAGTGAGTATAAATAGTTTTTGAAAATCGCAAAAATAGAAGAAAACCGTATTTGGCACTGTTACCTTACTTTTTAAAACATGCACTGAATGCCGGTTAATGTATTTTTCAAGTTAACAATGTTAACTATTAAAATTTCGACTCTATTACTTACCTATTGCAAGCTTAACCAGAAACTGTGCTCTTGAACTCATAATTTTTTAATATAAAACAAAATGTCGATACAAATTCGGGAAAAATAATTTAAAAAATAACCCCAAAGAACTCGTCTCTGCTGAACGTAAACAAATACTAATAAAATCGTAACTAAGGCGTAATAACATCGCAACTCGTTTTGACAAGTTTTCTAAACGCATCACTTGCGGTATTGTATAAGTAATAACATCGTATGTTAAGTTCAGATAAGAACGCCACTCCTTATGACGAAAATATTAACATCGTAAGTCTAATTACAATATAACAGTATGATTTTAAAACCCCTAACATTATCGTATGTGCATATACGATGTTATTTCTTAATAAAATTTTCTACCGCCCTGTTGTAAATCTAGATCCGATATAAATACTTATTTTGTTTATCGTTTAGTAAAATTGTAACTAATGTTATGATAATATTTAGGAATATTTTTTATTAATTTTAGATACGATAAAACTACTTTTTTAAAAAGGTACTTTTTTCCAAATTTTTTGAAAAATATGTTTTTATTTGAAAGACAAGATGTTTTTACATAAGAAAGTGATCCTAACTCATTTTCGCCAAAAATCGAGATACGATGTTCTTATTTGAGTAATTTTAGCTAAACAAATAAAAAAAAATATTTTTCTTCCCACAAAAACCTTTAAAAATTAAGAAAATCTTGTCAAAATCGCATAATTGTACTAATTTCATCGATTTAAGCCGATTCAACTATGTTAATTTTTTTAAAGGAAAAGCCCCTTAAAAGTTGATATGTTTTTTTTTTAATTACATTTTTTGGAAAAATTATTTTTTTAGTATGAACATTGATGCAACTTTTTTAACCAAAACACCTAAAAAATGTCATATTTTGTAATTTTTCCACCGAAAACCCCTTTAAAAATTGAAAATTTTCTAGCAAACAGTTTACATCGTTTTAAAACCTTAAAATCGGTCTAGCTATTCGAGACCAAGAAACGTTTAAAATTTGACTTAAATAGTGTAACAATAATGCGGTTTTAATGACATTGGCTTGTATTATGGTACAGGAGGGCCGATTTTTAAAACAAAATGGCGTTCAGTACAGAATTGAAGAGCCTTTAAAACAGTGCCAACCCCTCTTTCCATTTGGAAAAAAGATGCTAGTGCCCCCTTGACACTAGGCTACTGACAAAAAATATTTTTATGCCAAAAGTAAGTAACTATTACCCTTTACCAAAATTTTATCCAACATATTATCTTTTTCTACTCAAGTTATGGGTGGGAAAAGTTTTAAAAACCACTGTATGTACAAATAGGGCCTAAACTTCAAACGGCTTAAAAGGCCCTTTAAACGAAATGCTACATGACCCTTCTTTCCATGAAAAAAGTTAAAAATAATTTTTATGCCAAAAAGTAGTTTAAGTGACACACCCAAATTTTACCCGATTTTTGATATTTGTCCATTCAAAAGATAAAGGGGAGGAGGACTTTATTATACTTACTGTTTAGTGTTTACTGTATAATATGCACATTTGAGGCGGGTCATTGCCTTTTGTGCACAGAATATGTGTTTTTGCCCATTTAGATACAAAAAAAAGCCTTACCTACCAACCAGTTATGGATATAAAAATAACCATACCACGCTGTGGGTAAGGCATGCCCGAATTTTTGTCGGATTTGTTTTTTTAATTTAAATTCAATATTTAAAACATAAGCTCCAGTTTTGAGAGAGTTCTACTGTACAAATTTACATTAATATTTTCTTCTAATCACTGAGACCACTCACCAATATTTCTTTTATTGGTTTAAATTATTTTTTTAAACAACTATATTGTTAAAAATTTAAAAATATATGTTTGCCGATTCTGACTTCCTAATTTTTGTGAGTAGCAGCCGTAACCAGTTCTTGTCCGATAACAAAAGTCAACCTACGTTGGGCTGGGCTAGTACTTAGAGTGGCAACTGGAAACATGATGAAAAAGTTTAATTTAAAAATTTACCATAATAATTTTTCATTACACAGGGTATTTAATAACTACGGTACAAAACTTAAGGGGTGATTTCTTATGTCTTGTTATGAAGAAATGTTCTTCCGAACATATGCTTCATTTCTGAGATTCAAAGCTAAAAACAAATAAAAGTCCTTTAACTAATTTAGATGAAAATTAATACACCCATCTAATTAAATAAAGCGCTTGTAAGTACTCTACCTATAATAGGAATATTGTGTGCTGTGGCGTCTCCGTAGACACCATAGCCAATATTATAGTGAAATATAGTGCGCCACTAACTTTTAACAAAGTTTTTGTATTTGATTTTTGATTAAGCAGTTAAAAATGCACCATTCTGGTCTTCTAAATTTTCTTCCTGTCTAAATTTGTTTTGGTAAAAGAATTAATGACGCAATAATTTCTTCGAAAAAGTACCCATAGACAACATGGTAAAAAAACAAAAATTAAAAATTACCAATAATTTATCTTTAAGCAAATAGTAGTCGTTTATATTATATTATATTATTATTTTCCTTAATTTTTGATTTTATTTCATGCTTTTTATGGATACATTTTAGTATAACTTAAAGTGGATTTTCTCAAAAAACAAAGTGAGATACGAAGAAGATACAAAAAAATTAAAAAGTTACATTTTAATTGCCTAATTGGAACAAAATATAAAAACCTTATAGAAAATCAGTAGCGTACTTTTTTTTATTAATAATATTGGTTGTGGTGCTCACTGAGACTGGACCTAATAATCTTACAAAGTGCCTTATTACCTTAAATAGGTGTGACGTTTTTAAAATATTTAAAAATACCGATTTTTTTAAAAAAATTATTGCCCTGTATCTCAGAAATGAAGCAAGTCTGGACATACCTTCATATAAACTTATTTTCATTAGAAGCCCTAGAACTTAAACTTTAAGTTTCATACAGTAGTTAAAAAACACACTGTATAATCCTTGGTGACTTAATACTCTCTATGTACTTTTTAGTGATAATT
This sequence comes from Listronotus bonariensis, assembly GCA_014170235.1. NCBI lineage: Eukaryota > Metazoa > Arthropoda > Insecta > Coleoptera > Curculionidae > Listronotus > Listronotus bonariensis. The sequence goes on from JACEGR010006345.1 coordinate 54,867, forward strand.
TTTATTTTATTTTTTATATACACAATTTAACTTAGATGCTTTTAATTCGGTATTGATAAAATAAAATAGATTACCCGATGTTCTTTTGGTATAAGCCTTGAGTAATGCTTGTACCATTTGTTTATTCAATTAAATAGAATTTATTTTATCCAGTCAAGAAAACTATATTTGCCAAGTAGCTACCTTCAGAATTAAAGGAAGTGTTTCCAGTGTCGGTTAATTTTTCGTTTTGGTGACTTGCATTGGCCGGCCAGATCACGCGATTAAACCGTTCCAGATCTACTTTTAAAAAGGTTTTATAAAGATGCGACTTAAGGTTAACAAGCCTTAGTCCTTTAAAGTCCTTAAGGAGAATATTTGCCAGGTATGCGAGAACCTGTCATCCGCAGTTCTGGCAAGAGTGATGGAACATACCATAAAACCGAACGTATGGTCATCAACTCTGGCTGCGGCGGCGGTCACTTGGCTGATATCAATTTCTCAACTAAATGGAATACATTTCATGAATTAAATAAACAAATAATTAAAGCATTAACAAAATTTTAATAACAAAGAATTATTAATTACTTTTCCCACCATTTTGTAATTTGTATAACGTCCCTGGCACTACTACATCATAAAGGTGCCATGAAATGTAATGTATAATTTATTTAGCTCATTAATGTGCTGTTCCTGATAATTATTTTTAAATTTGGATTGCTCCATAGATACAGTGTGTTTACTAGGGTGGGTAGAAAAAAATTTTATTTTTGACTTTGACTCAAAAAACGTGTGGGCAACAATGAGCTCTGAATTTTAATAGGATAGATTCGCCTCGTTTTAGTTTTGCATACGGTTTTTAATAACATACATTGATAACTATCGGTAATAAAATGTTCTACGATAAAGGTCTCTTATACTTAAAAAGTAAATAACAAAGTTTAAAACAAGAAAGTTATTTATTTTAAATATTTATTCTTTGACCTTAAATAGTTTTTAAATCTTTTATATGCAACCGAGACTAAAAATTAGAAAATAATTTTTCATTAAAAAAAATATTGTCATTTCATAGTAAAAAGCGTGGGGTGCATTTTACTATTTTTTCATAACTTTTCCATCATAGATATTTGCAAATGTAATAATTATAACATTTAATATATTTATCACCCCACGCTTTTTACTATGAAATGACAATATTTTTTTAATGAAAAATTATTTTCTAATTTTTAGTTCGGTTGCATATAAAAGCGTGTTTTTAGTTTTTTAAACTATTAATTATTTTTCATTTTTTAGTTTCTGCTACTCTTGACAAAATGGCGAAAAATTTTTTTAATGAACGAGAGTAGCAAATTTTAAAATTTTTCCAACAGATTGCAACTCACTAAAAAATTTCTTCTTCATTAAGTAGCAAAGTTTGAAATTTTGCCAACAGATGGCAATCCAGGCAATGTTTGGACCGTTGCCAAAATATTGCAACCCACTAAAAAATTTCTTCTTCATTTAATAGCAAAGTTTGAAATGTTGCCAACAGATGGCAACCTAGGTGTTGTTTTATAATATAATGGAATTTTTTCCTGGCGATCCAAAAAAGATAACGGGATACTGTTTGCAGATTATTGCATTGTCATGTTTCCTTAATACGTGTGCAAAGTTTCAAAGAAATCGAATAGCTGGAAGTTGGTTAAAATTAGGCTCAAAAATTCCATTACATAGCCAGATAGTTACAACCCAAGTTAATAAAAGCGTGTTAAAATTGAACACCAATGGTGCAACTAACCCTATATTTTTATTGTTCATAAAAATTGAACACCAATGGTGCAACTAACCAAATTGTGTAAAAACTAAAAAATTTCTTCTTCATTTAATAGCAAAGTTTGAAATGTTGCCAACAGATGGCACCCTAGATGTTGTTTTTATAATATAATGGAATTTTTTTCCTGGCGATCCAAAAAAGATAACGGGATACTGTTTGCAGATTATTGCATTGTCATGTTTCCTTAATACGTGTGCAAAGTTTCAAAGAAATCGAATAGCTGGAAGTTGGTTAAAATTAGGCTCAAAGATTCCGTTACATAGCCAGATTGAGTACAAACTTAAGCTTAATCGTAAATGCTTAATGTTATTATAATAATCGCCCTAGGATATACAGTTTTATTAGTTTTTCAAAAAAAAAAAATAAATAAATAAATATGACTTAAATTTATTGTTTGTTTTTGTATAATCTATGGTAACAAAAAGAAAATGTTAAGGCAACATACGCCAATACGTATAAAAATGTTTTTAAATTAAAAATGTAAACGGCTCAATTTACCTAAATAATAGAAATTCATGTAACGAGCATAAAGTCATACTTCTTTTACAAATGAAAAGTTTGATAGCACGAGCTGTCAGGCTGCGACAATCCAATAAGTAAAAAAAAAAAACTTTTTGCATGTGTTGCATGCTATATTTTTCTACGACCGTATAAAAATTTCCCAAATTACCATTTTATACATATTTTATTTATATATACTTATTAAATAATTTTATTTTTTAATGATGGTCATTATATTGCAACAAAAATTGTTGCCTTTTTTTCAGCAGAGACACAGTTATCCTTCTAATAATTAGGCACTTATTTAGGTAGAAATATTAGGTAGGTCTAAATGTACTAACTTACTTTGTTTAGAGGAATAATACCAAAACGGTATTATTTTGTATTATTTTTTTTTTTTTTGAGTTGGCCAATGGCGCCTAGTGAAAACGAACCCTTAGACGCGAACGCGAAAAAATGTAAATACTGCAAGAGTTCAGTTGAAAAAATTGTAATTAAGTGCAGCGAGTGTAATGTAGTGTACCATCAATCGTGTGCACTAAGAATCACAGGCCTTAAAGTAATTAGTGGCAGTAAAAACTTAGTTAATTGTTCTGCATGTGCCAAGGTCGTGCGTGATATAGAGATAAACAAAGCTGTAACTGAAGCTCTTATAGTCAAAGAAGTGGAAATAAATAATCTGAAATTGCAATTAGCTGAGCATAACGAAGAAAACTGCAATCCGCAGGATGCCGTCAGTAAAAATAGTAACCCATTAAAACCTTTCCAGGAAAAAATTAGATGCACTGGAACAGATGATAACGTCATCAATAGTGCTGAAAAACGGCGCTAAATCGGTCGAGGCTTTGGAAAAGGAATTAGAATGTGTCGAACGCGAATTCAACGTAACGAAGAAACTATTGAAATCTCTCGAATATACCGTTGAGGTCCAAAAATCTATCATTTCATCTTATGAAGATAAGCAGGCTAAAAATAAACATTCAGGGAACCAGAACGTAAACACAGGGTTGGCATCCATGTTGATATCATCTGTCGAACATGGCCCTATCAATGGAAGTCAGAAAAGAGACAGAACAATGGTCGACGAAGATAGGCAGCAAAGTAACGTGAAACACGTCCCGAAACCACGTAAAACGCGGCCGGAGAACAACCCGGCAACCGCGCCTAGTAGTTCAAATGCCGAAAATTTGATACCGTCATCTGTCATAACCTCACATGCAAATGCAGAAAATAATAAAAACAAATTAACTCCAGAAGCAGTGAATGCGGCTATTTTGCGGGCGAAATCATATAACGTAATGCAAAATATCCACAAATTAAAGTACAACAAATGAAGATGGTCAATGGACAGATGTAACTAGGAAAAGAAGAAGGAGATGCATGGTAGGTGGAAATGATAGTGAGACGTCGATTCAAACAGTCCCTAAAATCGCATCACTCCATGTCACTAGGTTGGATCCTGCGACCAAGCCAGAGGACTTAAAACAAATGTTAGTTGAATACTTTCCAGAGGTAAAGTGCGAAACACACCCATCCAAGCAACCTTCATTGTATGCATCCATGAAAGTGACCATTTTGCAAGACAACTTCAGAAATGCCTGGAGGAAGGAGATATGGCCCAGAGGAGCTCTTGTCTCTAAGTTTTTCCAAAAAGAGGAACCTGTCGCAGACAGAGAAGACAGTCCCTCAAGCAGTGCAAGTATAAACATAAACGAGTCAGGAAATAACATAAACAGTTGTGGCAAAGTCTATTACCAAAATGTGCGCGGTCTTAGGACCAAAACTGATACTTTCCATAACAACCTGCTTAGTGAAAACTATGACATTATAGGATTAACCGAAACATGGCTGTGTGATGGGATTTACTCCGAGGAGTTATTTGACAACCGATATACTGTGATACGAAGGGACAGAAGTACATCAACAAGGGGTGGTGGAGTTTTGCTCGCCTTCAATAAAAACATACCATATGAAGTGATAGACACCAAAGATTGTAATGTAGAGTGTATATTTGTATCGTTAAAACTTAAGAAAAAAATGTCTTTTATTGTTTCTATTGTCTACTTTCAACCAAATTCGTGTATAGATGATTATATATGTTATTTTAGTCAGTTTGATAAGCTTCTAACAGAAGAGCAAGCCAAAGTTTTAATTTTGGGAGACTTTAACCTTCCATTTTTTAATATATATGACAATGATAAAAATAATTTGCTGGGAGAGTTTCTTAATTTACATAACTTGCAGCAACTTAATAATATAAAAAATTTTAGGGACAGATATTTAGATTTGCTAATATCTAATATAGAAATTACAGAAATTGCTAGACCTGTAGAACCACTAATTGCGGAGGATCCTTACCATCCCGCACTACAATTTCAAATACCATTGAGAAAAAAGTATGAATCTTGTATAACAAAAAGTATGTATATAACTTTTCTAAGGGTGACTATGTGCTTTTGTATAATCTTGTGAAAAATCATGATTGGTCTGAAATACTTAAAATAACTGATGCAAATGATGCTTTGAAACTTTTCTATGGTAGTATGTACGGTTTCTTGGATATGGCTGTCCCAAAACAAAAGTTAAAGAAATCAAATGGCAATCCTAGATTTCCCTTATGGTATTCTGTTGATTTAATAGGTAAGATAAGAGAAAAAAACAGATTACATCGTAAAGTCTCAAAAATCAAGCTAATCCATCAATGTACTATACCTTTAATAATCTGAGAGCTAGGATTAAAAATCAAACAAAAGTTGAATATAAAGCATACATAAGTAACCTTGAGAATAACTTAAATAATGACCCAAGTTTCTTTTGGCAATTTTTACGCGAGAAGTCTAAAAAACATGGGCTACCCGGGGAAATGAAGGACGGTATGAATTGTTATTCAAATCCAAAAGATATTGCTAATGCTTTTGCTAGACATTTTCAATCTGTGTATGAAAAACCCACTAACTTAAACTCTTCTGTACTTGATTTTAGTGGTAATACTTTTGAATTCTCTGAAATTACAGAAAATGATGTTAAAAATAACATAAAAAAACTTAAACCAAAAAATCTGCGGGCCCAGATAATATACCTGCTTACATTTACAAAGGGCTTGCTGAATTTATTTCATCACCACTGAAACATATCTTTAATCTTGCCTTAAAAACTAAAAAATTTCCTGATGCGTTAAAATCAGGTCAGATAACACCTATTTTTAAGAGTGGTGAAAAAAATGAGGTTAAAAATTACAGACCTATTAGTTTAATCAATGTTGCAGGAAAAATTTTTGAAATGATTTTGTGTGATGATTTATCAAATTTCTTAAATTCTAAGCTTTCCATATTTCAACATGGTTTTACAAAAGATAAATCAACAATAACTAATCTCTCTATAATAACAGAAACGGCATCTGAGGCAATTCTAAATAAACACCAGCTAGATGTAATTTACACCGATTGTGAGAAGGCCTTTGATAAGGTCAATCATGACCTGTTACTCCAAAAATTGGTAGAGCTGGGTATCTCGGAAAGTGTATATCTTTTCATTAAATCGTATCTTTCAGATAGGGTACAGTGGGTTAGGGTAGGTTTGTCGACTTCAGAATCCTTCATTGCAACCTCTGGCGTTCCACAGGGAAGCAATTTGGGACCTCTGCTCTTTTTGTGTTTTATAAATTCGTTGCCAGACTGCCTTTCCGGGCCCATTGGGCTAATGTTTGCGGACGATTTTAAAATCTTCAGGGTTATTAGGACTCAATCAGATTGTGATCTACTCCAGGCTGATATTGGTAGAATAAGTAAGTGGTTTGATGACAATAAAATGCTTCTTAATGTAAATAAATGTTCTGTTGTAACTTTTACTAGAAAAGCCAACCCAGTACTGGGTAACTACAAAATTGGTGATATCTCTTTGAATCGTAAAAATGAAATAAAAGACTTGGGAGTTCTTTTTCAATCTAACTTAAGGTTTAATAGTCATTTCGCATACATGACGAAAAAAGCCATTAAGGCTTTGGGATTTTTAATTAGGAACTCTAAAAACTTCAAAATACCTACCATAATTAAATTGTACAATGCACTGGTGCGGCCTCACCTGGAGTATGCCTCGCAAATATGGATGCCACTGGAGACTGTGCATATTGACCATATTGAGAGGGTGCAGAAAAGGTTTTTACGGTACCTCTATGTCAGAAGGTACAATACATACCCATACAAGGTTTCATACGAATCAATGCTTAATACCTTTAATTTTGAATCTCTCTTACAGAGAAGAAAACAACAGGCTGTGTTATACTTGTTCTATATTATTAATGATATTAAATATAAGAATATTAATTTAATAAATTATATTGATTTTAATGTACCTAAGGTTAAATTAAGAAATTTAAGTAACAGAAATATATTTAGCGTTAATCCTAGTAGTATATCTCCTTTCAACAGAATGATGGCTGTTGCTAATGAGATTCTTAGTCAAGTACAAACAGATATATTTCATGATAATCTAAGACTGCTGAAGGCTGTGCTTTGAAAAGCTGCTTATCGAACTTTAGATGTTTGCCTTTTGGCACTTGTTAGGTTTAGGTAATATTTTATATTATTTTATTGTTTCTGTTTTTTTTTATCTTGTCTTCCCTTTGTACTTTACATGTAATTACCAATGTAAATATGGTGTTTGTAAAGGATTGAATAAATAA